>CABFVX010001717.1:1413-17608 GCA_902151425.1 Timema shepardi | reverse complement strand
GCCATGGCGGGCATGTGAAGAATTCCCCCCCCCCCCAATGCTGTCCGACCCTACCTTTCCTTTCTACTCCAAAACCAAGAGACAATCCGATGTGACATTAACGCCTTAGGTGTGATCTGATCCGTCTTTCTCAAGGTCAACGTACTGAAGAACCTCGAGTTGTGACAGCCGTCTTCGATCCATCGATTTCCGTTATAGCTTTGCGGTTTGTTCCGCGAATGGATGCACGCAAAGAATGTAAAAAAATATTGGGCTATATTTGAAAAAAAAAAAGTAAAAGGATTTTTTATTTTCCCCCACGTTTATTTCTAAGGAAAGAATACAAAGATAAAAGTATTCTTTTAGCTCTCAAAAGATCAGTGGATAGTAAGAACTAACGCTTTATATCTTATTTTATCTTTTCTAGACCGAAGTTATGGTAATCTGTGGAAGATTTTGGCGTCACATTGTGAAAAACGTAAACAAAAATTGCCTTTTATTTCCACTAGATTCTCCTCGGTTGTCCCCCCCCCCTTCTCCTCATTTTTTTTCCCCCGATTCGGTAGGTTTTGAAAGAATTTAAAGTGCACTATTATGCTTTACACATTTAAAGTAAATCTGTTTTCTATTAGTTGAGAAAGCATAGAAAACAAATGAAAAATATCCTCATATGCTTATAGTAAAAGCATTTGGGTGATAAATGTGTTATAAAGTAATAGACGTGTTTATAAGTCATTATAATTCTTTCAAAAAATAGTGTAAAGGTAAAATATGTATTTATAATTCGATATTTCACTAATGTATTTCATTTTTTATATTTGTATATTATTTTATTATATTTATATGCATATGCTATTGTATGTTATTAATACACATATAAATGTGTTCTATAGGTTTGTATATAAATATATATAGCTTAATGTATGTACATATTATAAAGTTAACATATAAATTATTAAATTCATTAATATAATAAAGTGTATACATAAAGTGTATACATAAAGTGTATACATAAAGTAAGAAATTTTAATGTATAATACACTTTATTATATATAACATATACATATATGATTGTGAGATGAAATGGAGGACCCACAGCTTAACGTGAGATCCGAACCACGGTGGAGGCCTCGAATTTCACACATTCACAAGTTGTGAATAATACACGTCTTGTCAGAGGTGAAGGAAGAGTTTGGCAATCAGATAAATCTGTTCCGGGACCGAGGATTGAACCCCGAAACCCAGCGCAGAAGTCTGACACCTTACTCCTAGACCGCCAGGTCACCTAAATCTACTTTATGTATCCATAAGTCAGGTAGTGAGTAATATGCAGCCGTCGCGTTTGATGGATATTATTAATAAATATTATTATTTAACACCGATAAAGTATTAATATGTTATCAATATTGGTCGAAATATTTATATTTTCTAAAAGGCTCTTACTATGAAAATTGGACAGTACGTTGGTTGGTAAATTTTATTTGTTTATGTTACAGCTACAGATAATAAAGTAAAACCTACTGACTTCAACGCGTGCTACCAACCTAAAGACCAATAAAAACTCGCGTAGTTTTCAATTAGAAGTCCATAAAACAAACAGTCCCACCTGAAGTGAAGCGAGGCGAACTAAAGGTGGGGTAAAGGGGGGGTATAGGGGGGACCCAGTGTAACGTGTCTAAAGAGGTAAATTAACCTCCTTGAGAGCAAGTAACCCCCCCTTCCCAAAACTAGCGGGCGAACGTTCAATTGTTAATGGGATGGATCCCTTTACTTGCGATCCCCCACCTCGCTTCCTTCTCCTTGCACGCCACTGCTGAATTAATGACGGTAATTCCCGTGTGAGTTTTCTTCCAGAACACACCAGAGAGAGAAGCGTCAACCTCTACATCCAAAAAGTTGTAAACCGTAGGTACAACCCACTCAAGAAGGTATCGACAAACTAAACCGAAGTACCAATCTTTTCAGGGTTATCTTTAGATTTCAAAACAAAATCAAAAAAAGAAACAAATGTACAACAATACTCTTTTTTTTTAGCAACGCGTTTTACTAATATGCTTATATGCTAATTACACTAATGGGGTAGGGATGACCAAGGTTGACTTTAGAAAATGTGTACCCGCATTTATATGTAGAGCGCGGGGAAGCCATTCAGGGAAAAACCACTCTCATTACACCCGACTGGGATCGAACCACGATCTACCCGTTATTGGCAGTATGGTATATTGATAGAGTAGCGCCTTAGGCCATGAGGCCACCGAAGCAGGTATTGCGTGTCTTAAATACTAACTTAATCTAAATCAACAACACCCTTCCCTTAAGAGGGGAGTGTAGGAAAGGCAGAGGGGAGCTGTTTTTGCAGTTTTTATAGCAAAACTTGTCCATAATAAATAAAAATAGAGCTGGACCGATAATCCCTTTTGCAGATATTGCCGATAGCCTATGCCGATTTAGTTTTTTTTGTGATCAATATATTAACTCTCAGTTAAAGGTTAAAACAACTAAACCACTATTTACAACGGTGATAAGTTGGTACTTCGACATTACGCGACCGATCGAGCGGATCTCGGGGAGCGCTCAGTGAGCGAGTGAGCGAGCGGATCTCGGGGAGCGCTCAGTGAGCGACTGATCGAGCGGACATCGGGGAGCGCTCAGTGAGTGACCGATCGAGCGGATCTCGGGGAGCGCTCAGTGAGCGAATGAACGAGCGTATCTCGGGGAGCGCTCAGTGAACGAGTGAGCGAGCGGATCTCGGGGAGCGCTCAGTGAGCAACCGATTGAGCGGATCTTGGGGAGCACTCAGTGAGCGAGTGAGCGAGTGGATCTCGGGGAGCGCTCAGTGAGCGAGCGATCGAGCGGATCCCGGGGAGCACTCAGTGAGCGAATGAGCGAGCGGACATCGGGGAGCGCTCAGTGAGTGACCGATCGAGCGGATCTCGGGGAGCGCTCAGTGAGAAACCGATTGAGCGGATCTCGGGGAGCGCTCAGTGAGCGACCGATCGAGCGGATCTCGGGGAGCCCTCAGTAATTGGAACGCAGCCGACGTCACGCACCATAGTATGATGTATTTTTAATTACCCGCCTCGGTGGCGTAGTTGGCTAATGTGCTTGTCGTGTTGAGCTCGACCGCTGAGGATGGGGACATCGTGGTTCGAATCTCGGTTGGGTGAACGTTTTTTTCCTAAATGGTTTTCCACTCTCCCTCTACGCAAATGCGGGTTCACTTCCTATAATTCAACCTTCCTAATTCCTAATCCATTAGAGTATTTAGTACTTAAAGCGTATAACCCGGACGGGTAGTAAGACGTGGTGCTAAATATTAATATTATTTTTTTATAAATCCACGACATATAAACTCACACTGTCCCACCTAATATTCTTTTTTTATAGTGTTTAAATATATTTATCAACTATTTCATAATTTGAAATAAGCCTTAAGGTAAATAAAATTAAATGGTTTATTTTGTTTATAATGTTGGTTTTGTTGTTTATTATACAGTAAAATATCAAACGCAGGGTTAAAGAATGTGTGTTTACATGCAAGATAATGTATTTAAATATTTTTGTTTGAACTGCGAATTATATTTTCATGACTTGATAATTTAAAATATATCCATAGATTTTGAATTTTCTGCGTAAAATATCAGCATGAAAAAAAGACCGACTATCCTTGGCCGATTGTGCCAATATCTTTCGATAAATCGGCTCAGTTATTGACATCGGCCCAGCCCTAGAATAAAATATTGCTCCATTTGAAAGAGAGAGTTTAATTTTCTTTACATAGTGATATCAACTTGTGTTGAAACTTTTTAAATTAATAGAAAAAGTTGTCATTAAATTCCAGGAAACCCTTGAAAGATTTTCAACAACTGTTGATATCACATGTGAAGAAAATTAAACTACTGTTTATGTTTATACTGGAAGAATAATTTATTTATTTCGGACAAAAAAAATCCCTATAAAAACTACTACAATAAGGCCTTTATATCGTCTTTCCTACGTTCCCACTTTAACCAAAACATCTAGAATTAGGAAAGTTAGCATCTTGGTACATATAAATATTTCACGTATGGCATATTCACCGTCATTAATAGCCCAGTAATGCAAAAATTAGCCAGTACTAATGTACCATTTACCAAGGGGACACCCGAATATACAAATAGTACATATTTTCCGTGAAGGCTCTTTCCATGTCCCGATGAGATGACAAGATGGTGATAGGGAGTATGAGGGTGTAGAACCAGTGGAAACACTTAAACATAACTTAAGGCTAGCTAACCAAATTTTGTGACCATGGGGGTAGTTCCAATTTTGAGAAAAAAACCTAAGGTACCAGCCATGAATCGAGCCCGGGACTCCTAGGCTCATAGTCAGGTGCATTGTCCACTACACCATGAGGCTGGTTAACATCTCATGGATTTAAAATACAGAATAGGCTATGTTATACAGTTACATTATTATTATTATTATTATTATTATTATTATTATTATTATTAGCACCGCGTCTTACTACCCGTTCAGGTTATACGCACGCTAATGTGCAATGGTAGGGTGATTGTGAGATGAAATGGAGGACCTACAGTTTAACGTGGAATCCGAACCACGGTGGAGGCCTGACATTCCTCACATTCACAAGATGTCTTGTCAGAGGTGAAGGAAGGGTTTGGTAAACAGATAAATCTATGCCGGGACCGAGGATTGAACCCCGGCCGCTATACAGTTACAAGAGTTAGTACGTCATCATCGAGTAATCTGCAGATGTTGTTATTTGCAGATATTATTAAGACCTATAAAATTACAATAGTTACATAATTAAATATTATCAATGTTGAGAGAAAAATAACCTATGCATTTTATAAGAGGTTTATTCTATCAAATATTATTTATAATCGTGCTTCGCCAGGCTTAAGACATCGTTCTCGCAATATGTGTAGACATTTTAAAAAAACGACCATGGTATTCGATCGATTGCTTAGAATTTCACGTTGAAATCACTTTAAATGTGCTATTAAAGGGAAAAAATAGCTACCGAGCGGCTGTCATACGCATAAAATAGTTCCTCTGTTTCAAAAAGCTAAAAATACTCACCATTAATTTCATCGCTTAGTTTAAAAATATGAAAAGAATCTATAACACTGAAAAACATTTTTAAGGGGAACAAATTACATAGATTCTTTTATAGATCTGTATAGTTTATGAAAAATGTATTTACATCCATTGCTGTTTTCAGTATGGTCCGGGTCAAATTTTTTTTATTCAAGCCTTATATTTTGGTGACCTGGCGCGGTCTAGGGGTAAGGTGTCAGACTTCTGTGCTGGCGGCCAGGGTTCATTCCTCGGTCCTGGCACAGATTTATCTGATTGCCAAACCCTTCCTTCACCTCTGACAATACGTGTATTAATCACAACTTGTGAATGTGTGGAATGCCAGGCCTCCACCGTGGTTCGGATTCCACGTTAAACTGTAGGTCCTTCATTTCATCTCACAATCACCCTACCATTACACATTAGCGTAAGTGCGTATAACCCGAATGGGTAGTAAGACGCGGCGCTAATAATAATAATCCTTATATTTTTCACTACCACTTGCTAGGTCTGTCGTAGCTTCATATGCCTTATAATATAAACTTAAGATTAGGACAGACACAACATCCAGTCCCCGGCCGTTAATGTATCAATGTAAAAGGGTAAACCCTTATTTTCAGTAGTGATAAATTTTCGTCCATGCTGGAATCTAGCCCGGGACCCTTAGTTCAGTAGACATACAAACTACCAAGTGAGCTAAGGTGTCAGATGGGGGTCCATACATACGTTATTTAACGTTTACTGAATAAAGGTATGGTAAAAATTTTAGGGGGCTGCCTTCTAGAAAAAATCATTTTTCTACGCCCTTGTCATCAACATTATTACTAATGTAGGCCTATGCTTACAATTCCAAAGGGTACTAAGACGCGGAGAGGCTGGAAGGAGGGGGGAGATGTGGCGGCTAGACATTGTTCCATCATTGGAATTTTGGAGATCGAAGGAAAACCGAAATAAAAACTATTTTTTTTAGCACTGCGTCCTAATACCATTTGGTTTATATGCTTGTGCACTAATAACGATTATAGTGTTAGGGATTTTGAAGGTTATATTTAGAAAAAGGAATGCTAGGTCTCCACCGTGGTTCGGGTTCCACGTTAAACTGTAGGTCCTCCATTTCATCTCACAATTACCCTTACCATTACACATTAGCGTAAGTGCGTATAACCCGAACGGGTAGTAAGATGCGGTGATAATAATAATAATAATAATAATAATAATATTTAAAAAAATTGTACCCAAGTACACCTTTTGGGATAAACCTCTTCAAATATAGCCGATTGAGATTCGAACATCGGTCTCCTCGACATTAGCAGTCTAGTCCACAACGAGACTAGTGCCTTAGACAATGTGGCTACTAGAGTGGTAATTAATAAGTTCACTAAATATTATATATGTTTGTTTCAAAACATGTCATAATTTGAAAACTAGTTAGTAAGAAATTAGGGCGTCACTTCTAGACATATACTTAGAAACTTGTCGCATTCCTTTGTTTTTATTATACATGGACAGTGCTTGATAAAAGGATGTGAATTTATAAATAAACTTAGAGTATCATATTTTAATATTATTATATAATACACACCAACACCTTAGCTCAGTTGGTGGCATGTCTGCCTACTAAGACAAGGGTCCCGGGTTAGAATCTCGGCATGGCTGAGAAATTTACCATAGGTCAAATGTGGGTTTACCCTTTCACATTGATAAATTGTCGGCCGGGGACTGGATGTTGTACTTGTCCTAGTATTTAATTTAGATTATAAGGCATATGAAGCCACGAAGGCCTAACCAACTGTTAGTGGAAAATATATGGCTTGAATAAAAAACTGGCCCGGAACAAAGGCTGGAAACAGCAATGGATTTATTATATATACAGGGTGTTTGGAAAATCACAGCCCAAACTGCATATATAGTTTGTTTGAATCAAAAGTAATACAAAATTCCTATACACATTCATCCGGAAAACTATGCTAATACCATTAATTTGTATCCAAAATTTCTGTGTACAGCACCGGGATAGCAAAACTGTTCAAGAATGCGTGTACGACTGTACGTACAACAGGTTGCATAGAAGTTAGGCGCGTGACATTACAAACCTCGGCATCTTGGAGCACGGCAGCAGAACATACCACAATTAATAGTAGACAACACACCAGTCCATCTATAAATGCGAATACGTTCTGAGTAGCATCATTAACGGTTCTACATCACAAAAAGTACTTGCCATTATTACATGTGCAGTGCTGCGCGCCTAGCTCCAATGAAACATGTTGTTTGGGCTATGAGTTTCCGAATAACCTGTATATGGACACCCCTGGGGGATAGGGAGAAACAACAAATTACGGGCTGGTCTGGACCCCGTATCTACCCCTTTATACACCCTTGATGTGATAGGAACTAGGAAGATAGAATTTTAGAATAAATGTATTTACATTTGCAGGGAGGTAGGATGGGAAACGGTGTGGGTAAGAAAGCCTCACGGTACAATACACCCGACCGGAATTCGAACCCCGATCTACTCGTTACCAGTAATCCCATCCTACTTGAGAGGGACGTTTTATGCCATACGGGTGACCAGGTGATCTAGGGGTAAGGTGTCAGACTTCTGTGCTGGGTTCCAGGGTTCAATCCTCGAGTCCCGGCACAGATGTATCTAATTATCAAACCCTTCCTTCACCTCTGACCAGGCGTGTATTAATCACAACTTGTGAATGCGGGGAATTCCCAGGCCTCCACCGTGGTTCGGATCCCACGTTAAACTGTAGGTCCTACATTTAATCTCACATTCACCCTACCATTACACATTAGCGTAAGTGCGTATAACCCGAATGGGTAGTAAGACGCGGTGATAGTAATAATGTATGCCATACAAGTACCGATTCGGGCCTATTCGACTTTTAAAATTTCCAAGTATCAAAAGCGGTTAGGTGTACCATTACCACCCCCAAACATTTATAAACCATAATCTGTTTTAAATATCCCTTTGAGAAACTGCCCCCTCATGGTAGCCAACCCCCTAACAAGAAAAGAATTATACATCAGCCCCCACCAAACTGCCAAGTCGTTACAGAACGTTATTGTTTCTCCTTTTTCTTGTCTTTTTTCTTTCATTTTGCTTTCCACACACTTCATTGCCTAGTCTTGTTCCCATAGAAAGTGGCCAGTGAATTCTTCATCCGGATTCTCTCTCTCTCGTTTCCATTGTTCAAGGAAAAGAAGGCAAGAAGGACATAGAATGGGGAGGAAAAGAACCAAGGTAGCGGGTGGAAAAGGGTGAAGAGGGATGGAAATCCTAGTGAATTGGTTTGAAATTGGTTTCTTTGTTTTTGAGGCGTGGCTGTGTGCGGATCTTTCTTGACTCGAGGTGCACAACTGGGGGGTAGCTCCTGATTCGGGGGAGGGGTCGTCTGGGTAATTGGAAAAGCAGCAAAATCAATTACAAGGTTTAGCAGATTCTCCAGAGAGTAGGAAGAGCCAGGGGTGATGAGGAGGGAAGGTTGGGGGACGTATGTGAAGGATATGTGAAACGGTGGGATAAGAGGGGGGTGGGAGAAGTGATACGCGACCCTCTCCCTCCCCTCATTTTCCCTAGCCTCTTTGCTGGACAGACGGAAAAATATAAAACTGCCGGTAAACAAGAGAATTCCCTCTGACAGATTTAGGCCATGGTTGGGCTATTTTTTTATATAGTTTTTTTTTTTAGTTTTGTTCTTGATAGGTATTTTATTTTTCTGAGAAACATGAATGAAAAAACAGGATTTAGTTGGATGATGCAGTTACACACGTCATTTTCATTCTTGTTTTTATTCTAACATAGATTTAAAATAGTAATTCTGTGAACAGTAGACATCGCTCCCTCCATGTTATTATCGTTACTACAGTCTTACTAGTAGTTCTGTGAACAGTAGACTTCACTCCATGTTATTATCGTTACTACAGACTTACTAGTAGTTCTGCGAACAGTAGACATCGCTACCTCCATGTTATTATCGTTACTACAGTCTTACTAGTAGTTCTGTGAACAGTAGACCTCACTTCCATGTTATTATCGTTACTACAGTTTTACTAGTAGTTCTGTGAACAGTAGACCTCACTCCCTCCATGTTATTATCGTTACTACAGTTTTACTAGTAGTTCTGCGAACAGTAGACCTCATTCCCTACATGTTATTATCGTTACTACAGTCTTACTAGTAGTTCTGCGAACAGTAGACCTCGCTCCCTCCATGTTATTATCGTTACTACAGTCTTACTAGTAGTTATGTGAACAGTGGACCTCCCTCCATGTTATTATCGTTACTACAATCTTACTAATAGTTCTGTGAACAGTAGACCTCCCTCCATGTTATTATCGTTACTACAGTCTTACTAGTAGTTCTGTGAACATTAGACCTCACTCCCTCCATGTTATTATCGTTACTACAATCTTACTAGTAGTTCTGTGAACAATAGTCCTCGCATCCTCCGTGTTATTATCGTTACTACAGTTTTACTAGTAGTTCTGTGAACGTAGACATCGCTTCCTCCATGTTATTATCGTTACTACAGTCTAAACATTACTCTTTATATTTCAAGTCGATATGTTCCCTTTGTAATCAAGTTGACAAAAAACAAATAAACACTTTATTCAATAATAGCCTACGATCTTTTAATATATAATAGCGTTGTTTACAGGTGTTAAGACGCAAGTTTTTCTATATATGTATCTTGATGTGGACTGACTTCGTGCACACCCCTCGGTTCTCGCTGTTGACATCAGGCATGGCACTCACCAAGACGCCCCTGCTCCTGGCTCTGGAAGATAGATTTAACATCAGGCTTCTATCACATCGGGCTCTCCAAGGAGTCGGGGAGGACGCTGGTCGTTTACCATCGGGGACAAAAGTACGCTACCACAAGACTCCCGATGGGCCAACCGCTGTGTCCAAGCATCTTACAGCGGGTAGTAACCGAGGCAACCACCGCACTAGAAAAGGTCCTGACATCTGTAAAATCCATTACATACCTGGACGATGTACTTTTCTTCAGCCAAGACGAGGAAGAGCTCTACCATGTCCCCGAGCTCCTGAAAACAACGGGCTTCACTATCAATATGGACAAGTCGTCGACCCGGCAGGAACAACAACCTCGGACTGCTCATCAACACCGTCGACTCCACTCTGCAAATATCGCCGCAGACCTACGTGAGAGCCATCACGCTTCTCCGTCACCTGCCGCAAGCTTCGGACAAAGACGCCCCACGCCTCGCGGGGTACCTGGCGTGGATCGGCCACAACCTAAGGTGGCCGGGTTACGCCATAGCAAGGCTGTACCGCCATCGTCCGGGAGTTGCGGACAAGCTGCTCTCGCTTCCCAGATGGTGCAGGGCCAGATGGAGACCACCCCCACCAGGGATCGCAACGACCATCTTCTCCGATGCAATCCCGTGCTCTAAGTTGTAAGACCATTATCTGATATATATATTTTTTTAATAAAAACCAAGAATCTCCGATCTAAAATTAATCGTGTTTTTTAAAATCGAGATCTGGAAAATTGGGAGTCGATTGTTATGTTCTTTGCTGAACAGTGATGTTCCCTTTTTGTTTTTCCTCGTCAATTTGTTTTTGTAACTGTGTATATTATTTTGCCTCACATATCTTAAGAGTTATAAGTAAATGTCTCCATTTTTAGGTTAATGAAAGTGAAAATATTAGCGATTCACCGTACCATTTACTTTTTCTATAGTTTTGTTGCGATGCTTTTATTTATATGATTAGTTCATTATCAACAGAAAGTCTGGTAACTTGATTAAATTTCCCTTGTGCACCCATATATCACCACAGAGCGAGCTGCAAGGTCTTACGGAGAAAAGATTTCTCTCTCAGTTAACTGTTGCCAAATCTCCTTGTTCTCATTTACGTCTGAAGGTGGAGTGTTGGGATAAGAAGGCGTTACTGGCAACCTCGACAGACCAGTGTTGTCAAACTTGTCTTATATTTGAGGGGAGATTGATCACACGAAAACGAGAGAATGACAACGTTGTGTCCCAAAGTAATCCTGTAGTTCCCTCAGAGATGATGTCCAGTGTAGGTAGATAAGTTAGAATTATCTAGGTCTTATATTATAAAAAAATCTCAGTACTATAATGTTATTATTTTTTGTATTATAGGCAGATATTCGGTATGATTACATTTATATTGAAATGAAAGGTTGAATTTATTGTTAGCAGATATGTACAAACATTCTAAGAATAAAGAAAAATCATCAACATTTTCGTACATAAAACACCAAAAACATGATGTTATGATTAAAAATAACTGCACACTCTTTTGATATCAATGCCGTCGAATGTATATTACACTATAGTCACGATTATCCTGCTTAAAGTGGTAAGATTCTGGGCCGGATAGCATAGCACCCGGATAATATGGAATCCGAGAGTGAGTCATTTCCCGTATGGGTTTGTCTGCTTTTATTTAATTTCAACAGAACATTTAACTTTGTTTTGATAGAATTCGCTCATTTTGTGATTTTGATGTAAAATAGGAATACAGTAACTGTAAAATGGGACAGTAAAAATTAAACGAGTAAGAAATGTTTAAAATCTTTACTATTAAGTACTTTATTTTAGAAATAGAACATAAGATACAAAGCAAGAACAAGTGAAAATAGAGCGTCAAATGGATCACATTATAAATTCAGTAAATGTTTTATAGTGGATATATACCTGTTTGTTTATTTTAAAACGCACTTAACCGGGCCGGATAATACGGAGGGCCATATAATACGAAAGGCCGGATAATATGGAAGGTCAGATAATACGGAGGTCCGGGTAATAGGAAGGGCCATATAATACGAAGGGCCACTTAATACGGAGGGCCAGATAATATGGAGGCACAGATAATTGTGAATATATTGAATATACTTTCAACGTCCACACCTACCTGTTATCGATCATTTTCTTTCGATATGAGTAGGTTGTAACGATACTTTTATTGATATACCTGAACTGAGTGACGTAATGATACTTCTATTCTGATACCAAATGTTTAGCCACTAGTATGGCGCCTCATTGCCTCATTGTTGGACAGAATCACCATTCAGAGAATAACCCACGCTGTAGAGGCATACACGTCTAGGATTTCATTTTCCAATCAACTTCCCCTAACAACATTCTATCACGTAGCAAACAGTGTCAGGATAGGATTTCTTAATTTTCCACCCCCACAGACACCACCCCGACCACGAACACTTGGGGGGAGAAAAAAAACCCACCAGACAGCACGATTACTTCACCTGGCGGGGTTGTGAAATCTAATCAGAAATCTGTCCTCGTAGTCCCTCTTGGAGAATTACCGCGGGATGCTGGGTGGATGCTCTGTGTTTGTCGCCCAAGGGTGGATGAAACCACGTATTGTTCTAGCCTGCTTGTAGGTGTCAAATGTCCGACCATGATAAGGGGGTTGGGGGGGGATGAGTAATCCTTGACAAGATATGTCTCAGTTCTGGGGTTTCCCACTCCTGTGGTAGGGGGAATAAACTGAATATTACATCCAAACATCCTGTGTAGTATAGTTTTATATTGTAAGATTATATTATTTTAAGGGTGTTTATACAGGAGATAATCAAGAAGCTTTATAGATGTTTAGAAATCCCGGATTATTTATGAATAGGTTTGATATTTTTCAATTTTGTTCAAACGAAAATGTAGGCTAAAGTGTCTGACCAGTTTTAACGTTTAAATTTGAAATTTAAGGTGTTTTAAAAATTAGTGTGATAACTCACATAAAACCCTATCAAACAATCTCACATTATCTTAAAATGTTCTGCTGTGACCCCGTTGAAAAACTTTATTTGTTGGTTTATAACCTTTTGCTTTGATCTCAGAAATACTAACTTTTGCGTAAAGAATTGTTGAAATTTATTTTTAACTTTAAGCTCAAAATTTAAAACTAGCTATTAATTCAGAAACCAGTTGATAATTTTCGCCTATATTTTTTGTACACTTTTTTTTTTAATATCAAACTTCTTAAATAATATTCTGAAATTTGAAAAATGAAACCTGGACACGGGAATCGAACCGGGACCTTTGGATTATTACGTAATGCTTTAACCACTGAGCTATCCAGGAATCATCCCGTGCCCAGGGTCATTCTTCACTCATATTTTAAGGCAGAGTCTATGATGGACGTGCGGAAATAATCTGCTACTAGTGTGTGATTTTTTAATAAGATCATTTGCTATCAGATAACGCATCCACCTTCGACTCGGAGTTGGCTTCATACTGCCACGCGTTATCTGATAGCTCGTGATATTATTATTATTATTATTATTATTTAGCACCACGTCTTACTATCCGTTCGGGTTATACGCTTTAAGTACTAATTACTCTAATGGATTAGGAATTGGGAAGGTTGAATTAGAGGAAGCGAACCCGCATTTGCGTGGATGGAGAGTGGAAAACCATTTAGGAAAAACCACCCCCATTTCACCCGACTGAGATTCTAACCTCGATCTCCCCGTCCTCAGCAGTCGAGCTCAACACGACTAGCGCGTTAGCCAACTACGCCACCGAGGTGGGTGTGATTCTTAATAAAATCACACATTAGTAGCCGATGATTTCCGCACGTCCATCATAGACTCTGCCTTAAAATATGAGTGAAGAATGACCCTGAGCACGGGACGGTTCCTGGATAGCTCAGTGGTAAGAGCATCGGTGTACTAAGCCAAAGTTCCCGGTTTCGATTCCCGTGTCCAGGTGTCATTTTTCAAATTTCAGAATATGATATCTTGATGGAAAATTCCTCAATAAAAAGCATAGTAATAGCTTCGGCTATTTGATTCTTCAGAAATAATGCTTTCTTCTTCTTCTTCTTCTTCTTCTTCTTATTATTATTAGCACCGCGTCTTACTACCCGTTCGGGTTATACGCACTTACGCTAATGTGTAATGGTAGGGTGATTGTGAGATGAAATGAAGGACCTACAGTTTAACGTGGAATCCGAACCACGGTGGAGGCCTGGCAATCCCCACATTCACAAGATGTCTTGTCAGAGGTGAAGGAAGGGTTTGGTAATCAGATAAATGTGTGCCGGGACCGAGCATTGAACCCCGGCCGCCAGCACAGAAGTCTGACACCTTACCCCTAGACCACCAGGTCACCAATAATGCTTTCTGGACACCATCCTAATAGTATATAATATTGTGCGTCTGGGCCTCATCAATCGTAGAACACTAGTGGAAATATTAGCCAGTACTAATGTACCGTTGCTCGGGGGACGCCCCAAATGTACTACTACTGATGTACTTACTTTCCGTGGAGGCTCTTTCCATGTCCCGATGAGCTTACATCTATTACAAAAAAACATATTTTATTCTTCTCTTCATCTTTAATATATGATTTATTTTACTCAATATATCCAATACTGTTTTATACAAAGGACAAATATTTGCCAAACTAAACGAACCGTCCTCGGTATGAAAAAAAATGGAAATATAATATAAAGGGTACAGAGGGGGAAAAAAATTGGTAGGGAACTCCGCACGAACTTTCTCGCTTTACTTTTTTTTTGTTAGAAATGAAGATATTTACTAGAAATTCGTAATATTACATAGGCTACACTAGCAAACCCGAGAACAAATTGCGTTAGATATAGGTAAAACATTTTTTATTCGTGGTTTTAAATTTCATAATTTAATTTTTAATGAATTAACGTGTTCATTTTATATTTGGATAAATACAAAATATCAATATTGGGTCCCCAAAGGTCAACACTTCGTATTAAAATGTGGACTTGCGGTTAAAATTTTCGTCATTTTACTAGGGGATATCTTATGGTTATTGCATTGCTATTAAATTTCTCTTTTATAAATTTTGACCAATTAAATAGGTAATTATTGACTATTATGTCTAAAATGAAAGAGATAGGGCCAGTTTCATAGTCAAATTTAGTACGCCTCAAGTGCGGCGCTACACTAAGTACATGACGACAACTACCTAAACCAGAATGGAATGGGCCGTTCTCGCATAGGAAACTGGCCCATTCCATTCTGGTTTAGGTAGGTGTTGTCATGTAGCCTACTTAGTGTAGCGCCGCACTTGAGGCGTACTAAATTTGACTATGAAACTGGCCCTTAGAATCGTTAAAATTGATTTTGAGAAAACTATTTTTTCTCTTTTCACCCTTTAGTAAATTGCTATTAATTTTAGGGTTAGACAAATGGTTTTGCAAAAACCAATTTAGAGGGTTCGGGGAGTTATGAAACGTCGACATTCATCAACATCTCGGGCTAGATTTTTTTTAAAGGTCATGATACTTTACCTTAAAGTGTTGTTAAAGTTAAAAGAAATATATATTTGTGTATAGCTTGAAAACTTTTGGTTTTATAAAAATACATTTCAAGTAAAATAGGTTTATTATGATTAGATCCACATGTGTGTAATGATAAGTAATGTCATATCTCAAAAACTTACGGAGATAAAATTAAAAATTTGAATTAACGCGTCAGGCTGGAGCCCTTAAAGTCATTTTGACGAAAGGTTTAGAGTAGCCATTTGGTTTGAAATATTTATCAAAGCTCTTAAATGAAATCTAATCAAAATCGTTAAAGCCGATTTTTATAAAACCGATTTTTCTCCCTCTCTTTCCGCCCTTCAGGAAACTACCCTTAATTTTAGGGTTGGATATCCAATTCCAAAAAGTCCTCGGGGTAAACCTATGAAAACCTTAGATACCAAGTTTTAGCCCAATCGGTAAAATAGTTTAGGCTCTATCCCGAGGTACACACTGACAGACAGAAAGAAAACATTGCGAAAACCACTTTTTTAGGGTTCGGGAGGTCATGAGAAGTCGACATCCTTAAAAAACTAAACACTATTATGTCCCCTCAATTTGGTCTTCCTCTGTTAACAACAAGTTTGAATGTGCTGAAAACATACTAACGAAATATCCGCCCTAGTCCGCGAGGTAATATGAACGCCTCTAGACTAAACAGCCCCAACACGACCTCCTGTCGCCCCTTGCATGATAGTCCACACACTATACAAGCCACTGTAGTCTCCTCTCTCCAGACAATCTCCTCGCACTCTTCAATTATTCACGTTAACGGCAAATTTCAGCTGGTCGCGCGCTGTTCTCATCTAACGCCTCTCTCTTCCC
>CABFVX010001716.1:129928-146097 GCA_902151425.1 Timema shepardi | reverse complement strand
GAGGGGGATAGATAGAATTAGTTCAAGATAGATCTAGGGTGTAATGAGGGGGATAGATAGAACTGGTTCAAGATATATCTAGGGTGTAATGAGGGGAGATAGATAGAACTAGTTCAAGATAGAGATAGGGCGTAAAGAGATGGGAATAGATAGAATTAGTTCAAGATAGAGATAGGCTGTAATGAGGCGGTCTGGACAAAACTATCTCAAGATAGAGATTGGTTGTATTATTTTGTAAGTGTGGCAGTAAACTTTCTATTTCCTAATGTCATAGAGTAAGTAAGTAAGTAAGTAAACAAGTAGTCTAACCCGTTGTTGAATATTTGTCATGAGCATACATGAATAATTTGATAAGATATATTTTAATAAAGAGAAAAATTAAGATAGAATGCTACGATTCCTAACAACATATTATAAACAATATATAAATATACAAGCATTATTTTATAAGTCGCTTTGATGGCCACATGATCTAACGCGATATTCTCGCAATTGATTAGACTGCTGATAACGGGTAGATCGAGGTCCGAATCTCGGTCAAGTGTACTGAGGGTAGTTCTTCCAAAAAGATATCCACTCTACCTCCACGCAAAAGTGGGTCCTATAAATACGTACTATAAATATAACCTTCCTAATCCCTAAAACCATTAGCGTAATTAGTACATAAGCGTGTAAACAAACGGGTAGTAAGACACGGTCATAATTTCTTTTTATAAATTTGTTCCAAATTCTTTTATTCTAAAAACTAATAGAATACATAAATACCTTAGCGCACATCTATTTCCATCACCCCTTGAATTTTCTGATGGTCATGTCGTGCTCTAGAGCATAAGATTAATTACTTATTAAAGCTTCTAAAATACTATAAGTTTGGTGTGTGATGGATTCTTCAATAGCGCAATATTTTCTCCGTTCCTTTGTTTGTATAATTAATGGACACCTGCGTGATGCGGACCAGTATTTTCCAGCTGTGGGTGAGATAAATATCTGTCAGACGCAAACCGCCCACGGAAACTTGAATCGCATTGTTAAACCTGTCTTAGTTGACTGGACTATTGTGGTAGTGTTGCGATCTGGTTCTTATCCCATACAAGGTCAAGGTCTAGGTACAGCACTGTATTTTATACAAGGTCTAGGTCTATGTAGAACAATTTTCTGTGCAAGGTCTAGGTCTATGAAAAGCAATATCATATGCAAGTTGCATCGAAACTTTAAATCCTAATCAAAATCTAGCTTAAATTTGTATTGGAATTGAAATTAGAAATCTAAAAACATTTGAAAGATTTGAGTGGGATTCGAAATTTCCAATCCAAATAGATACCAGAATCAGATTAGAAGCTTGAGTTGAAGTTCGAATTTAAAGATAAAATTTTTGAATAACCAAAATCACTCCAATATCAAAATATAATCAATATCATGTATCAATACTAAGTTTTATATTAATGGATCAACTAACTTTATTTGATTGAACTGTAGAAGAGTATGGAAATCATAATATTAATAATCTAACCATTGCTTGGACACAATTTTAACTATTTAATTTTTTTATATGAATCCTCTTTAACCTTTTACCTATGGTTATGAATTTGACTTTAAAAAAAATGGCATGATAGAAGATTTTATTCTGATTTGATTAGAAAATTTTCCAAAGAATATTATTCGAATTCGATTCGTAAGTGAAAATTTTGGAATCGCTAAGGCTTAGACATTAGATATTATTTTCTAATTAGAGAAGGTTCTTAAGTGCTTAGCCGTGGTTCAAACAAGAGTATTCTAGGCACTCTAGGCTATGGCTGGTAGAGGAGAGGCTTGAGTTTGATCTTTTAGCCCACATCGGCGAGCCCGTGGAACTAGAGTCAAGATTTCCCAGTAGATTTTGCTAGTGATTAAGAGGTCGGTGTCCAAGTTTCGACCGGGTAGAGAGGTTGGTTTGAAAAAAAAATGTTTTCCCACTAACCTTTCACGCAATTGCGGGTACATTCTTTATAAATTATAGTTTCATCATATCTACCCAGTTAGTAGTTTATTTCCCGGACACGGTAAGAAAAATTAATATTCAAGTCCTAATTAGTAAAAAATCCTTTGTTTTTTGGAAAAATATAAAGATATGTTTTTTAGCTTTGATTTTGTCTATATTTTGACGAGAGAAAAATGCTCATTATTTTTTATTGTTGTATTATGTTTTTCAATCAGTCGATTCGATGAAGGCGAATGTTATCAATGAACCATGACTAAAATTCTTCAATGGAAACAAGCAAAACGCCAAATATTGTATAAAAGAGCAATGTATTACACTCTGTGTTGTTTCCGTGAGTTTGTCTTCCTCTGGACAGTTTGTAAGATAAAAACATCAATTTGTGATTCAATTAAAAAACTTTAATTGCAAGATTTGATTTAGATTTGAAATATAGTTAAAGGGATTAGTTTAAAAAAATGATTTGACCAAAGTGTACACAATTTCTCAGATGGATTTTCATAGTTTATGAACCAAATTAAAAAAAAACTGTTTATTAGTAAATTACCCTTAAATATTTCATATGAATCACAAACAAATACGTGATGGTCACACAATTAAGTTTGTGAACTAAAGATTACAGACTTGATTATTGGATCAATATTGTTATTTCTTTCTAAATGTAACTTTATTCAGATATCAGGTTTGATTCTATGGATAACCATCACCTATCAGTTTGTGAAAAATATGAGCTAATTAATACATGATTGGCTGCATCAAAGGATGTCGTCGTGGTTATAATTTTGGAAAACTCTGATTGGTCAATACTTTCATCAGTTATTAAGATTAGACTTAATCAAACAATTAGTGAAAGATTGCCCTGTAAACAATAGCTCAATATCAGAGCATTGACACACAGATTGTTATTTTGATTCAATTTAGTTTGCATTAAATATGTTATTAGTATAAACAAACATAACATTTTATTAATAATTATTACTAAACATTCTTCAGATATAAGTTTATAGCAAAATCACTAGAGCATTTTTCTTTAAATCAAATGTTCAAAGGGTGCTTATCAGCAAACAAGCATTGATTAATTATTTCTTCTCCCCAGATATATACATTTTGAACAAAATTAATGAGAGCCATTTTTGAACAAATTCAATATTTCAAAAATGCTACAAGGATCCGAATTGGGTGGAGGTATCGGAATACTAGTCCTAGAACCTAGTATTAATGAAGTCAAAGAAGCTATGATGAATTCGAAGAATCATTCGTCTCACGTACAGATTCAATTCCAGCAGAGTTAATGAAAGGATGCGCTGAAATGTTAGTAATAGATATTCATGAACTGCCATGTTTCATATAGAACAAGAATAGAAGGAAGGTATTATAATACTCATTTTGAAAAAGGGAGATATAATAGAGTGTAACAATTATATAGGTATCTCACTAAAACCAACATGCTATACAATTTTATCCAACATAATTTTAATAAGACTTTTATTGAGAATGCTAAAAAAAATAAGTTGTGGATCATCAGTGCGGTGTTAGACTGAATAGATCACCAACGAATTGCATTTTACTACTCGACATATGTTAGCAAAAAGTAGGAATAAAACATGACGGTTCATCAAATATACATAGATTTTAAAAATGAATGCGATTCAGCTAAGAGAAACAAATCATATGAGATTTTAGTTAAGTGTTTGATATCCAGAAAAACTGGTCAAGCTAATTGAAGTACGTTTGACTGATATGCGTGGCAGAATAAGAGCTGGATGCCACTTAGCAGATACTTTCGAAATACTTAATGGGATGAAACAAGAAACTGCACTTTCCCCATTAATTCTTAATCTAGCCTTGACCTTGAGTTTGTAACAGGGTAATGCAAGATAATAGGGAAGGGTTGACACTAAACGGTACAATGCAGCTGTAAGGATAGGCAGATCACTTAGACCGTAGCTAGGAAATAGGTTTAGAAGTGAACGCTAAAATGACTAAAAATATATTCAAAATTAGGAAAATAATAGAATCGGGAAACGCAGGCTTTTACTCGGTCAGTAATTTGTTAACATCTCGCCTGATGTCAAGTAATATAAAACTCAGAATATACAAAACTATAATTTTACCAGTTCTCTATGATTGTGAAACGTGGTCTCTTTACCTTTCATGACTAACACACAAGGAGCTTAAGAAGATATTTGGTCTAAAAAATGGTTGAGGCTTCTGGGGAGTGGAGGAGGTTCCATAATAATGAGCTACATATCCTGTAATCATCACAAAATATTGTTATAATAGTCAAGTCAGTTAGATTACGGTGGGCAGGACTTGCAGCGCGATTAGAAGAATCTAAAACCATGTTCAGGATACTGACTGGCAAACCCAATGGGACGAGACCATCGGGAAGCTCTATATCCAGATGGGAGGTTAACATTAAAATGTACATGAAGGAGAGAGGGTGTAAATGGGGGGGGGGGCGGAGCGGGGGGTACTGGATAGAACTAACTCGAGATAGGGATAGGTGGTGTACTTTTATAAGTGCAGCATAAACTTTAGTGTTCCTAATGCCATAGAGTGGGTAAGAAAGTAAGTATTAATAAATAAGCTACCTTTGCATTATTATTATTACTACCAGCACCACGTCTTACTACCCGTTCGGTCTATACACACTTACGTTAATGTGTAATGATAGGGTGATTGTGAGATTAAATGGAGGGCCTAAAGTTTAACGTGGGATCTGAACCAGGGTGAAGGCCTGACATTCTATATATTCACAAGTTGTGATTAATAAACGTCTTTCCAGAGGGGAAGGAAGAGTTTGGCAATCAGATAAATCTGTGCCGGGACCGAGGATTGAAACCCGGATCCCCAACACAGAAGTCCGACACCATAGAAACATACCTAATTGTAAGAGATACTTTTTTGGACTCGAGGGCACATAAAACCTAGGATCGATAATAATTCTGAGGTAAAAAATAACAAGTTCCCTTTTACAATAGCTTCTTTATATGAGAACGCAAAAAAACCTTTTAGTGGGGAACTTTTTCTATAACAATGTTTAAAATAAATTACAACCATTTTATTTTAGTAATAGGATCGTGACAGATATTTTCCAAATGTAATTCTTACTCTTTGCTCTTCAAGGAAATCCAAAATTTGAATAATAGGCACCTTTAACAAAAATGTACCACTAAAATGGTATGTAATTATTATTTAAAGATCTCATACACTGATAAAAAGTTCGTGACATAGTAAGACAATACTCGTGCTGCCTCCCAGAATTATTGAGCAGGGAGTGACGAGGGCACAGTAGTTGAGAATCAATGAACTAGTACAGTCCTCATCACTAAAAGTGGCCGGCTTAAAGTGAGACCTTGACGGAATATATAGTAATTTGTCAATCAACAAGGAGTGAGCAATGGTGAACTAATTGCTTAATTAATGTCAAACGTTTGTTTAACAAATAATGTTATAGCGCAAAGTGATGTGAGATTCCAACCTCTGTCACTAACAAGAGCATCGAGCCATCGAGATTCAAAACGATAACAGGCCTTTGAGAGATTCAAGATATAGTATTCGAGTGGAGTGAAATTGACAGGCCCAGAGGGACTCGAGAGTTCATCATAAGTGCGATTCGCTAGCCTGTAAACCCCCTTTTTCCTGCGACAGTAAAATGATACATTCCAGTGGTGTAACTAGGGGTTGTGTCACTCAGTGCGGTAATTCATGATGTAGCCCAGTTCGCTAACTTATGGTGTCATTCAGTAAAGTAACTCATGGTGTCACCCAGTGCGGTAACTCATGGTGTAACCCAATGCAGTAACTCATGGTGTAACCCAATGCGGTAACTCATGGTCTCACCCAATGAGGTGACACCTCATGCGGTAATTCATGGTACCAACCCTATGTCCCCCCTCCATTACCAGGCCATACAGAAGTCTAGTAAGTTTGTACTAATGGTGATCGTAAATCGTAATTCCCGTACATCACTGGAAAGTAATGGTGATAATAGTGATATAAACAACTGGCCAAATTAAAATTACATCTTTAAATTATAATATCGTATGCATAACCAAAATATAGCTATATTTACATAGCTTCATCTGATTAACGTGAAATTCGTTAGGAAAACAATATAATTCGAAGTGAAAACTATTAAGAACTTGGCTACATCAAAACTAGGCTAATTTTGACTCTTTAGACTTTATTATTACATGGGATACACTAATGGATTAGGTTTGCGTGATCAATGACGGCCCAAATAATGTATTTATTTTAGAAATATGTATACTTAAATATGCGCAATATATTGTAGCTAAAACAACAGAAAATTTAAGAAAATCAGAGACTGCACCAGCAACGAAAACAACCCGTGCAGACGTAATTCAAAGTGTCATTGTAATCGAGTTATAAATACAACTTTTACCGAAGGAGCGCATGCGCTTTAGAAGGTTCAAAAAGTAACTTAGCATATTAGCATAGAGTTGTGTTTGTAGGTATATTGATACAGCACATATAAGCTGTGCCAACTAAAAGTGTTTTTATGACTATAGCTAACTACAGGGATATATTTTAAATAAATATTTCTGTCGATACACCATAATACAATTCGTATAGACAGTCACTTTGGTGTCACCCAGTGCGGTCCACACCCCCCAGTATCCCAGTAGTGACGCCAATGATACATTCAGAAAGAAAGCAGGTTATTTGCTTCTCGTTTGCAGGCGCCGGTCGGTGTTCGAGCGTTGCTATTATAGATGCGCACAAAGATTTCAGACTAGAGCTGTCAGTTGTCAGCAGTAAATGCTGCTGTTAAAATTTCTAGTTTATCATCAGATTATGAGTTTTTTTTTACTTATTGAGATAGTGTCTGTTCAAAGTTGAAAACAACAACTTGATGCATCCAAGTAAGAAATAATTTTGTCGTCGCTGGCAGTTTAGTGAGCTGCCTGCACGTGTATCTGATATGTTTAGTGACAAATATAATATGTTGCGCTTAGGTTAAATATCGATAAACCTTTTAATAGTATAGGAGTTTGGTATTTACTGGAGAGAATTTAAAAATCTCTTACCTTAGAAATATTTTTTTTTGTACATTTCCCACTCTTAAAATGAAAAAAAAATTAGATTATTTTGGTCTATCAAGATCTACATTCCCAGGAAACGAAAGGTAATTACTGTAGGAACATATAAATTATTTAAAAAAAAAATCGAATTATGCAATTTAATGTGAGGCTACAACACATCTTTTATTGGCATTTACATTTTCCTCCCCTGTTCTCCTCCTACTCCAACAAACAACCTTATAAATCCGCTTAGCTTAGGTGATTTATAAATTATTTCTGCTCGACTATTCTAGCGCCTTAATTTTCATCATCATAAACTGTTTCCCGTCTGCGGCTAGGTCAGTTTAGTAAAATCCCTCCATCTTTCTCTAACCTTCCTCCTTTAATTGCATCAATTCTCCTCTCACTTTTACACTTTCTGTTATCTGCTTCTCCCATCTCTTTATCGGCCTCACCTGCGGTCTTTTTCCTACACACATAATTTTCTATTTCCATAATTTTACTTGACATCTTCTCCTTCTCCTAGCGCCTTGATAAGTAATTAAATATAATCCTGTTAAATTTGTTGATGCCTTGGTCAGGCGTTGACAAACACGAACAAGCTCTCACGATGAACGCCCCGATCCGTAAACACAGCAGGTGGTTACGGAACTACAAGCACTAGCAGTTTTCCATACCGGCGAGTGAATCGTTCTTCAATCTATTTGCTCGCGCTAGCTGAAGCTTGACAGCAAAGTAGTGAAGACGGATTGTGATAAATTAATTAGTGAAGTGCAAATTCGACGCTCTTATATCTTATTCAATATATAATAAAATGTAGCTGGTATCATACTATAATAATAAAAACCATCTTTTTCAGTTTTCTTTAAGCATTTTATTTAAATGGTGGAGTTCCCCCAGTTCACGTGGCTTTTCATAAATTGGATGCACTGAATTTCCTCGTCATCGATGGTGTCTTATCTAGATTTAAAATAGCTACTTTCATATACAAATATCTTTTCACTCGTAGACCACTCCATTATATGTGCACTTACGAAAAGGTCGTGTGATACAGAGCAGTTGAGAACTCGCTCAAATTCATAACCACTCTATTATTATTATTATTATTATTATTATTAGCACCACGTCTTACTACCCGTTCGGGTTATACGCACTTACGCAAATATGTAATGGTATGGTGATTGTGAGATGAAATGGAGGACCTACGGTTTAACGTGGAATCCGAACCACGGTGGAGGCCTGGCATTCCTCACATTCACAAGTAGGAAGGGTTTGGTAATCAGATAAATCTTTGCCGGGACCTGGGATTGAACCCCGGCCGCCAGCATAGAAGTCTGACACCTTAACCCCTAGACCGCCAGGTCACCATAACCACTCTACAAGCGAGAACAAGTGGAAAAGCGTAAACAGGCTACTTAGCTCTGACTAACGCTAGTAGAAGCGAGTTGTTTTGTAACCGTACCCTAATGTTGACGAAGGTCAGCACTGGTGTTCTCTCGATAAGAACGGGTACATTAATTCCCACCTACATCTCATGTTTCAAATGTGTATTGTGCGTCACGGCATCTTGTATGGCAACATAAAAATAATGTATTATAATAAAAAAACATATATCCTGAAAGGTTGAGCCATAAAATACGAATATATTTATAATAGTAATGGATAAGATGGATGACGACATTCCTATGTCAACACATGTTGATACAATAACATTCTAGAAGTATTTCGATCCAAATGAAAATCAAAAGAGCATGGAACACCTTCACCTTACAAGACAAGACTTTGATGTTATAGCATTTAATATCCAAGTCCTATCCATAATTATTAACAACACTCCTTACGTCAATTAATAATTCATGTTTTATAAAATGCTTGAAGAATATGTTTGCTATCAATGGCCCCGACAGTATTAGGAAAGATCCAAGTTCTGATTAAAAATGTCCTTTGTTGGTAGGGATATTTTTCAAGAAATAAAAACTCTGCATAAAGATGAGGAATTTAACATTATAACCGCAGTATTAACCAAACAGTGACAACTTACAAGTCTTAGGGATTTTATCTGCTTTTTACAAGCGCCAATCGGTACTGTAATGGGTAAAGAAGAATCCTGTTTTCTTTCTGAACGAACTCACGCATTGGCCCTCCTTTTCGTTACATATTTTTCTCTCCTTTAACTTCCTAAACTACCTTTTTTTCCCCCCCACTTTGTATTATTACCTTTCTGGGATTAAAGTGTTTTGATCACGCTAATACGATAAGGTTGAGGGAGGTAGTCTCTGGAGAAATTAATGTAGCACCATTTTTGTGAAAGAAGAACTAAAAACCACCTAAAAAGTACCCTCAGTACAAGCCGGGTTTGGAACCCCAACCTCCCCATCACTGATCAAACAAATCAGTTTAGTGTGACATACAGCCCACGTGCTCACCATTGCAGATGGCCTCCTTAAGCAGCTCTAAACCAAAACTAAATAAAACCATAGACAAATTTAAAATGCAGATATTTGAGGGTCATCGCAAAACGCTTCAGTGTAACAAAACTAACACTATAAACATGAACAAATAGTATTATATTAGAATTGAAAATTATAAAAATATATGATAAACCTTTGGCTTAGAGAGTTATTAAATTATCTAAACGGATTATTTCCCTCACGAACCTTGAGAAGCAAGTTTTCTCGTAATGTTTGTTAGGCAGGGGCGTGTCGTGGAATGTTGCGAGGGAAGCATAGCTTTTTAAAAATGTACCTGTGATGTGTTCTTGGCCACTTGGGCCCTATTTGAACAAGCATAAATATTATCTACATTCCTCACACGGGAATGTATTACCCTCGATACCTGCCTGACCAATAAGTTTTCTTCTGAGGAGTGTAAACAATTCACAAGAACAGTTTAAACTATTGCTGCTTACTCTGGTAACACTTCACGACACGCCACTGTTATTAGGTACTGTTTATTTAAGTGTGGAGTATGATAGGCTGTGTTAGCCGCTTCTTGCCTGTTTTTATCAAGAGGGAAACTCTCGGTTGACAAAAGTCCATAGAAGACCTCTCTGATAATAATCATGTGAATACTGAGTGCTGAATAGGGGTGTGAAAAAAGTATCGATACTTTATTAATATCGATATTCTACTTTTGATACTAGCATTTATTTACTCGATACTTTTTCCGATATTAATACTCACAATTCGCTATCGGATCGGTATCAAAAGATACCACTTTTTTGCTATCTTAACTCATGCTGGGCATAAATGTCTACTAGGGTGGACTATGGAGGAAAAACAAATGATACTATTTCTCAATTCTCACTCATTTTATGCAATTCTAGCATTCAATCTCTTTTAGCTCATCATAATTTATAGCTGTTCTTTCATATTTGTTTATCAATACATCCTGATGCTTGAATGGGCGACAAAGGGGTGAGTGGCGGCCAATTTACTACCCCTTCCTTTACCAATGAGCATGTTCATTACAAACTAAACAAAATACGCTTTTGTGGAGCTCAATAAACTCACTAAGCTCAAAGGGCACCCCAAAAATGAAGCAGAAAAGTTTATCTGCGTTGTTTAAGCAAATTAAGCAGGTCAGGGCATCCATTCTTCTATTTTTTGTCAGTAGTTAATAATCTATCATGATATAGTATATAAATGATGAATGAAGTTAAAAAATGGCACCTCCCAGAAGTGAATTATGGAAGTTTTTTAAGAAGTCTGATAGCGAAAAAGCATCTTTTAAAATTTGTTTGAAAAAATTAAAAAACATAATTTTAAATGTTTAAATAAAGATGAAAATACAATATTTTGATGCAAAATTTAAAATTATTATTATTATTACTAGATAAAAAACATCTTTTAAGATTAAACTCAGTTACATTGTTGGTTATTTCATGATTGTTGGTAATATTTTTGGTTTAAATTCAAGTTTTTCTACTTACACTGAATTAAGTACAAAAACATTATCCATGTGTTTAGGTCTTTATAAAGTGCATAGAGACACACAAAAACTAACATACAAAAAAAAATTACACAATTTATTTTCTTCGAGTGGAGGGGGGGCTGCTGCTTACCTGCCTACGTTGTTAAAACACCTACTAGTAAAACAACATAAGCTAATCACGTTTTATTTGTAAATAAAATTAATACTAACTGTAAATAGTTACTAGTTTACTCAAGGCTACTTTGTAATATCCTGTTATAATACGATTACATGATATTAGATTTAAATTGGATCATCTCCAAAATGCCTAGTTCCTTTTTCAGTTGAAACCTAAGAATAAATACGTGTTTAAAGTTTCACAAGATTGCACAAATACAATCAACGTTTTCAATCCATAATGTAAAATCCATGTCATGTCCGTCTGTATTTCCTTCCAGAAGATTATTTTCCAATGAGGTAGGTTGAAATTCGACGTTGAGTTTTACAGGAATTCGATAATGATGTGAAAAATCCTAAACCTGAAAAATTTCGAAATGGGGATAAGTCTGTAGCCCCTAAAATTCTCCATGTTTACCTTATGGGTCAAAAAAATCAAGTTTTTCCAATCGCGTTGAAATTCGATTTCCTGGAAGTTTCTAAGAATCATACACAACCCTGTTGTAATTTTTATTTCGAAATTACAGTTAGCAAACCAATTCCATAAATGGTATGAAAAATTTCGAGAATTGTTATTTCCCCTTTAGTTTTAAAGATTTTTTAAACTGGGAGTTTTCGAGGCCAGTAAACAAGATTCCGTCATTGAATTTTTGAAAACCGAATCCAATTAGTACCAAAATGGATTATAGGAGGGAAGGGAGGCATATAATTCGAAACAACCTTTAGGGGAGGTATAAAACTTTGCCAAGAATATAGCGAGACTTCTCTAAATAATAAAAGTAGTACCTAAAAATTGAAAAATGACACCTGCAATAGAACCCGAGACCTTTGGCATAAATAATAGCTTCAGCTATTTTATTCTTCTAGTCAAATATTAGTGTTAAATATGGTATATTTATAAATGGCGTAGTAGGGGGTTATAAATTGCCAAAACTAAAAGAACAAACTAATTATCAGTGTGGTAGAAAATCTATGTTAATCAAAAATCAAACTATTATAGGTGACAATTTACTTATGTGTGTTGTTTATTTGTGAAAGAAACGTTATTTATCTTCTAAAGTGAATGTATAAAATGACTGAAAACATACATCCAAAACAATCGTTGCTAAGGAGATTTATGATAAGTTTGTTGATATTTCCAAAACAATCGTTGCCAAGGAGATTTTTGATAGGTTTGTTGATATTTCCAAACCTGTCGTTGCCAAGGAGACTTACAAAGAAGAGGTATACATTAAAAGTTCGCTCGCTGATGAGATATCATGATATATGTAGTTTAACCTGTATTCTAAAACATAAGGAATACAACAGAAGAAGGTTAAATTGTGATCCGAAGAGTTCATTTTTAGTTAACTGTGAACAAACAGACGAAATCAAACGCAGACAAATTTGGAATCTTATTAAATGTATAGACATGAAGTGGTCCATCAGTTCCAAAGGAGGTGCAAAAAAGTTCCTTGGAGAGTACAAACAAACAACTCCCACATTTCCACGAAATGTATAATACCATTGTTTGATTTATCTTTGGTAAAATTTGAATAATCGTATCCCCAATGGTTTTAAAGACTATTTCATTTATAATATCACAAGAAAATAATAATTTGGAAATTTAACAAAATTAATTTTAAACAGTTAATACATAAACTAACCAACGTGGTAGGTTTAATCTATTTTTAAATGTATGATAGAAATTAATTATTAATCTCAATTGCACATTTAAAAGTAGATTAAGCCTACCACGTTAAAAGTTTTCACTTTTTAAATTTAACGTCTACTGTATTTTACGATATACCTAGTTGATTTTAAATTATATTCTCTTATTTAATCAACTCTCTTAAAAAGTCTGGCGCGTGTTTCTTCTAGAAACATTCACACTATTATTATATTTTGGTGTGATGTAAACACATTAGTAACCTAAATATTTATATCTAATTGTTTTGGAGAGATACAATCTAGAACTATTTTCAAGGATTGTGTAAGCTCATTTTAAACACGACACATTAATGCCCACCCTTTATTACTTGTCCAATTAGCATGGACAATATCACTAACTGGTTATCAGAGTTTGTCCAATTAGAATGGAAACGTATACATACATATTAAAGAGGATATTAAAACTACTTATATTGCTCTAATGTTTTTTGTCCTTGAACATGAGAAATAATTATATATTTACATTCCTTAAACCTCAATGAAAAAGGTCATAAAAAACTTAAAACTTAAATATTCTTTTTGGTTTTAAAAACTTTTTGTTGACGGAAAAGGACACCTGAATTTGGTAATCAAACTGGAAACTTTTGATTCATTGCGATGTTAAGCCATTGAGTGATCCAGATTTGAAGTACAGTACTTCTCCCACAAATTAAGGGATCTAAGATAATTTAAGGGACGAGCCTACATGAACGTGTTAGAGTAGCGGTTCCCAACGGCCACAGTCACGAAAATTCGGAAGTTTCCAATTATGTGATTGGTTAAATGGATTTAACCATGGTCAAGATCATTTGGACTCTACTTGGACAATCATTTAACCACTTTTAAATAGTTGTATTATAATCTCGACGGGGTCAAAATACAGTATTCCCTTGGTGTAAAGGAAGGTAAGATGTAATCTATTCACAACAAGTGTGGTCACAGGCGCTAATAACCCTACATATGTATGTGTTTCCCCCTCCCCCCCGTATGAGTCTTACTAACCGTTTGGACTACACACATGTATATCAATTAAGCTAATGGATTAGAAATGAGGAAGATAGAATTAATTTAGAGGGAATATACCCAACCAATCAGAATATATTGAAACTTAGACCCCCCCTTCATTAGAATGACTTTTAAGACCAACTATTGTCTTAATTATAAGATTCAAACAACCTTTCTGGGATAACATTAACATTAGATAAAATTTACTAGTTTTAAACAAATTATAAAGCTACATTTTCCCCAAAATTTTCTAAATTCAATTACAGTTATCATTCTAAATTTCGCACCAAATATTATACAGATAATTAACAGCAATAAGTATTCACTTAATGATAGGATTCCATTTCAGATTCCTGAAAACCCTAACTTTATATAATTTAAGATTTACGTTATTCGAGTAATGTGCTGCAGTACTGTAGAATACGCCATCCTTGTGCTACCGCTGTCTGTCCACAGAAAACTAATAATGCAAGGGTGCAAAGAGGAATTTACTTTTGTTAGCTTAGTTGGATTGATTGTTTGCATTTAATAAAATACAGTCATTTAATGGGTTGATCAATAACCCATAATACATGAGGAATTATTAAGTAACATAGGTACCAAGTACATATCAATATATTATAACGGTTTACTGCTGAAATTGAAAAAGTTACGTGCAGAAGAAAGAGGAGGAGGGGGGGAGGGGAAGAGAGAGAGCTCACTTTTTTTCTGTCCCGGGTCTCAAATTTTTCTTAAAACGGCCCTCCCTAACACGCAACTGTATATGAATTATTATTTTTCAACTAAATAAAAATTATGCTACTTATGCTACTTAATGTTATTCATAGAACATTATTGCAAACATATTCAACATATTTAACATATTCCGTTTCAAGCAGATAGATTAAGTTTTTTTTTCTCACAACATATAATTATTATTCTAGATTTTTGTCACGTGATCATCAATTTGTGATGCTGATGTAAAAATAACAACATAAAATGACAAAAGTTGAAAATAATTGTATGTTTTGGACTTAAATATTTTTACCGCCAAGACTTCGTAATTGTTGAATCATGAATTTTACTTTTTAAGTGATGTCGAAGTTTTTGAAGCTTTGCTCACTTCAACGAAATTACTAAAGATACAAATATAAAAGCAAACTAAATATATTACATTATATTTATATGATTGTTAATGAATCAGGTTGACCACTTGGTAAATTCAAAATAAGCACTTGAATTTACTAGAACTATTACTGCATAGGGCTTTATCTCAATCTTTGAGTTATTTAACACATACTTTATAAATGCATATTAGCACACGACTTACATACAAACTAAACCTAAGATAGTACGGCTAATATTTTATATCTCCCGCACCTAAATATTTGTTAATTGAATAGCAGGATGAACTAATTATAGCTATTTTTTTGTCACCGCGTTTTATTACCCATACGGGTTGTATGCATGTGTACATTAGACTAATGTGTTAAGGATGAGTAAGGTTGAATTAATAGGAAATGTGGCCGTATTTGCGTGTAGGGTGTGTAAAACCGTTTAGGAAATCTCACCCTCAGGACACCCGAGGGGAATTAGAACTACGATCTCTCTTTCAGCGATATTATAGTCTATTGCGAGAGTAACGCCTTATACAAGTCAACCATCAAAGTGGGTCAGTATATAATTAATAAATATCTTCATTGGCACCGTCCGACAATGAACCAGGGTCTCCTAATCTTGTGGTAAATGTGTGTAGACATTTATCCAAAGAGGTGGGTGATGGTCCAAGTTTGTAGTGAGTGATAATAAAGTGGAGAGTTAATTTAAACCCAACTGGGGATCAAACAAGAAAATCTCATATTGTTTTTGTCAGCTGCAAGACGTCACATTCTCTGCTACAACAAAGGTCTTAAGGAGGTTGCCTAGGTAGCTAAAATACTGCCAGGCAGATGTCTTAGGTTAAATATTGACAAAACAAAACACGAATTTGGTGTTTACTGGAATAAATCCACAACCATTTTATATGATCATATATATGTGTGTGTATGTATCTATCTATCTATATATGTATACCCAAAGCCATAAATCATTTTCTACGACCCTATATTTATATAGCTACATTTATATATATATATAGCTACATCTATATATATATATATATATTGGATATATATAGGTGTATATATATATATCCAATATATATATATAGGTGTATATATATATATATATATATATCCAAAGCCATAAATCTAGGTTCATAGAAAATGGTTAATGGTTGTGCGTTTATTTCAGTAAACACCAAATTCGTGTTTTGTTTTGTCAATATTTAACCTAAGTGCAACATCTGACTGACAGTAACTCCATATATGTATATATATATA
>CABFVX010001716.1:0-123681 GCA_902151425.1 Timema shepardi | reverse complement strand
GTTGGAGGGGACATCCCTCAATTTCCGGAGTCTAGAAAAAAATTATGAATACTAAACACTTCTAGAAGCTCTTTGAAGTGTTTTATTTTATGGCAACACAGCCTCCTAATTTGTACTTGTACTTTAATTTTGATATTGTTTAAACCATAAATAAAGCCATATATACTTTGTCATAAAATTTCGGGGGGAGGAGGTTAAACCCCCAAAATCCCCACTTGACAACCTACGGTCTTGCAAGCAGCCCAGTTAGTTGTAAACCTTAAGGGGGGAATGTAGGAAATGCGAGAGAGGTGTGTGTTTTTGGATTGTTTATAGAAAACATATTTGGGTCAAAATAAATTAAATATTGCTTCTATACAAACGTAGAGTTCAAGTTTCTTCACAAGATGATATCAACTGTGGTTGAATATCTGTCATGGGTGTCCTGGAATTTAACGAAAACTTTTTCTCTTAATTTAAAAGATTTTTATATTATGCCGCTATGCTCATGACAGATATTCAACAGCTGTTGATATCACTATGTAAATACAATTTTAAACTCCATGTTTGTATATAACAATATTTTATTTATTTTGACAAAAAAAAGTTTTGCTTTAAATACTTCAAAAACACCTTTTCTGGCGTTCCCTGCATCCCCAACTTAAATCTCATACATGCGACAACCATTGTGGGCGTGACTAAATATGAATTCTAATATAACTCCATTTAATACACGAACAAATAATATATCTATTGCGCTCAAAGTTTTTATTCTTTTTGGAGTAAAATATAATCTTATACACAATTAAATGGTCGTTTATAAACAATACAATATTTAGAGATTGTGGTTGATAAAATATTATCAACACCTTTAAAATAATCCTAATGATAAAGTATAATGTTATCATCCTAGCAATAAGCTTTTTTTTTTAACCTACTTGAGTTATACTCAGTAACGTAACATTAGGAACACCTCGAGCATATTTTGAGCCCGAGCGAACTTTGATTTAAGCGCCTCCTCCTCTTTAACGTCCTATAAACTTGAAAGGAACTCAATACAAGATGGATGACTTTCTTATGTTCATGCACAGTTGTTCTATCAGGGACAAAAGTCGTGACAAATGGCAAAAAAAACTAGTACAATATCAAATATATCTGAGCAATGTATTAATTTTTTTTTAAATATTATTACTAGTTTTTTAATATGGCATCGGAGGCGTGGAGCCCCCTAGAGCCCAGCATTCCGGGTGGTCGCCTGTCTCCCTCACCCCTTGAAGTGGCCCTGCGTAGCATCGCCATTGGGATCCCTGGTGCAATGTTTGTTTATGGGGCCTTAAAGGAAGAATTTTTTTTTATTAAATGTAATTTTTTTTTAAATTGTAAGCTTCTGTCCAAATTTATTAAAAAAAAAATTAATAACTCAACAATCATAATTTAAACTTCAAAGAAAAAAATTAAAATTAAATGTTAGTGTCTTCTATAATATTATTAGGAACTAGATACACTTAGATTTGAACTTTTCTGGATTTTATTCACGCGATATCTCTTACACTATGCTTAATATTTAATTCAAGCGCTCGCTGGTTTGTAATTGAGAAAATAACAAGTCTCGACCAATTTTCTTCAGTTATTGTGCATCGCTAATAGGTCTTTATTAATATTGAGAATGACCGCTCCGGTTGATTGTTCCACACTTATTGGTTGAGCCAAAAATAATAAAAGTTGGGTATGAATATCTGAGAAGGCAGAAATAAGGGAGTCACTTAGAATAATTAACAGTTCAGCTAATTTTCTTATTGAAGACATTTCAACTATTTGTGGTTTCTAACTATCCCTGAATGATAGTTGAGCACTGAAGGATGATGTTAAATCATATTGACCCCAATCATTGAACATTTGTTCTGAAGCTTCGTTCAATTATTCACCAGTTTCTGTTTATATAATTGTAAGGTGCAGTCCAGTAAAGTTTTCAGCAATCTCGTTTAAACTTCCGAAATATATCTGGTGTTTCATTACAGTTTTGTCAAAAATAGCATTGAAAACTTCAGTTTCAAAACTATGCTACGTATTTATAATTCTCTGATCTTCTCATAGATCATAATCGTTTGACTTTACACTTACGTATATCTCGAAATGTTGGTTCTATTCTACATAATAATATCATGTTTTTTTAACTTTCTTTAAAAAACTAAATTGTTTCTTGATAACTGCAGACTTTCCAAAACTTCGTTTAGCAACTGAGTGGCTTTCAACAGATCAACATTTTGTGATTGTAATAAGTTTGAGACAGCATCCACTGAGGGAGAGTAAAGAGAAGAAATACATTTTCAAACCTTTCCAATTTTTGTTTAAATGTTTTGGACTTAAAATTTCCTCTTTGTTTTAGGTCAATAGAAAGAAAAATATAATTAAAGTCTTCAACATATCAATATATTTATAAAATCAGAACTCGGGGTCTGCGATGACGAGTACCTCGCTGCCAACGTGTTGTTATTTTTTTTTAAGTTATTTTAGCAGACTAGGATAGAAAAGAATTACGTCTATTAAAAAAATACTACGAGACCTTCAACTAGATCAAATAATTGTTTAACTTCAAGGGATTCTGACATTGCTTTGCTAAATACTAAACTAAAATTGTGTGCGGCACAATTTACTGTACAACACATTAGTTAGAATTCGTTGTGTTGGGTTTTAAATTTGGCTCACACACCACTATAGGCTATGTTTCTCTCATAACAACTGCACCATCATAACGTTGACCATACATTTTATTTGGATCCAGGACATAGTATTTTTAATTATCTTCCACATGTTTTGTAGATTTTTATGTCGAATAATCACTTTCTACAGTAAACTCGTAAACATATTTGTTCACATTAAGTTTTCTTGGAACAGCATTCTCACTTTATACTTTCTCTCAACATCTCAAAGAAGAAAGATTTGTGATCGTAAAAAAAAAATCTAACTCGAGATTTTGATAAATGTCGACATTTCATGACCCCCTGAAACTTAAAGAGATATTTTTGCAATGCCGTCTGTTTGACTGTACCTTGGGCTAGAGCAGAAAACTATTTTACCAATAGGGTGACCTGGTGGCCTAGGGGTAAGGTGTCAGACTTCTGTGCTGGTGGCCGGGGTTCAATCCTCGGTCCCGGCACAGATTTATCTGATTACCAAACCCTTCCTTCTACCTCTGACAAGACATATTGTGAATGTGGGGAATGCCAGGCCTCCACCGTGGTTCGGATCCCACGTTAAACTGTAGATCTTCCATTTCATCTTACAATCACCCTTCCATTACACTTTAGCGTAAGTGCGTATAGCCCTAACGGATAGTAAGACGCGGTGCTAATAATAGTAATATTTTACCAATAGGGCTAAAACTTGGTACCTGGGGTCCTTCTGAGGGATTTTTGGAATTTGTTGTCTAACCCTAAATTTAAGGGTAGTTTACTGAAGGGCAAAAGAAGAAAAATCGATTTGATCGAAATTCGCTCTAACGGTTTTTATTAAATGTTATATCTATGCACTGTGTATTAATATAAACAAGATGGCAACTCTAATTTTCTCATGTAAATAACTTTGAGAGTACTTTACATAACAATTTTTTATTTGAAATATATTTTTATAAGCCCAATAGTGTCTGAGCTATAAGCAAATATATATACTTTTAATTCATGTCTTTGAAAATTAATTCGATTCTTATACTCTGGGGGACAAAGATGTGTATTTTTTCCCAATTTTTTTGTAACAGTGTTCTTAGATTCTAGTCCCATGGAGAGAGTAAGTAATAGTGTATATTATTTAATTTATGATCATTGGTGTAATGTTCCTCCAACACTGTATAGACTTATTTCGTTTCACAAATATTAAGAGTATTTAGTAAGTGTCTATTTTAAGATAAAGGCGGGAGAATGTCTTTGCGATGTATCGTACCATTTATTTTACTGAACATAATACATATAACAAAAAAGTATAAAATTATATTATTAATTTATTTACCTTACTGAGCCTCCAAATATCTGGGCCCTGGTGTGGTTAGGATGGTACGCCACTTACCATTCAATTTATTTTTATACATATACACACCTTTTAATTAATGCATACATTTGCTTACAAGCTGGATAAAAGTGTATTTTCAGTGCCAAGACACTATCAACTACATTAAGAACAAATTGTTCCTAATGAACTTTCAAAGTCTGAAAGTTAAGGGGAAGAAAGTGTGAGTTAAGGGCCGTATTTTAGCAGTTTTTTTTTATAGCTAAAATAAATAAAATATTGCCTCAGTAGATATATTTTGTCTATTTAATTATCTACAGAAGTAACCTCAACAACTGTTGAATATTTGTCAGGGGCATCGCGGGTTTTAATTGGGTCTTTATCTTAAGTCTATTATTATTATTATTATTATTATTATTATTATTATTATTAGCACCACGTCTTACTACCCGTTCGGGCTATACTCACTTACGCTAATGTATAATAGTAGGGTGATTGTGAGATGAAATGGAGGACCTACAGTTTAACGTGGGATCCGAACCACGGTGGAGGCCTGGCATTCCACACATTCACAAGTTGTGATTAATACACGTCTTATCAGAGGTGAAGGAAGGGTTTGGTAATCAGATAAATCTGTACCGGGACCGAGGATTGAACCCCGGCCGCTGGCACAGAAGTCTGACACCTTACCCCTAGACCACCAGGTCACCAAGTTTATCATTAAATGCCACCATTAACATGACTAAAATTCAAAAACTGTTGAGAGTACAACGTGTAGAAAATCAAACTAAATATATAAATTATATTTATTTTGTACAAAAAATATTTTTTGCTATAAATAACTGAACAGATTCTGAACTTAGCCCGAGTATTCTTCGATCCCACCTTAAATCAATGTGTATATTCATAACCTGATTTCAAACTTTTGTAAAGTTAAATCAATGCGTAGCGGTAGTCGGACCGAACATTTATGACTCCAATAATATAATGACAAGGATTCGTGACAATACATTTGTGGTTAACCTCGAATAACCAACGGTAGAAGAGGTCGGAAGTTATGCCCACAAAGGTTCCAGGATTTTGATTAATTCATTTGGTTTTGGAGGCCAACCACATATTCAGAAGTTCCTGCTTCGATTCTAAGAGTTGACTAAATTAATTTCCCATATTTGTTGTGTCAGTCTTTTGATATATATTTAAATATTAAGCTACTTTTCATGTGTACTTACTTGGCCCTATAATTCTAATTGTTATTCAAAAGAACGCCTACTAATATGCTGATTTTATCGTGGCTGAGAAGCTCAAAGTACTTGTGTTTTATTTTAAGCGTTCCTAGTTTGATTCCTATTTAGAAATGTAACGTGTTGGATGAAAGGTTGTAAATAGATTGGCATTCACCTTAATGTTATCATGATAACCGTACAACCCAGGCGCATATATAGAGGGAAAAAAAGCTAATAAAATATCTAAAAACTTAATCTAAAAAATCAAGATTAAAAAATAGTTGTGTTTTCAAAACACAATTTAGTTTCATTAAACTTATTTACAAAATATTATACTTTATTACATCCTTTTGAATCTATAGTTTTTGTTTAAAGTGGGGGTTTGCTAGCGTTGATCCTTTACTCTAATTTTGGAGAGCCACGTCTATCTACGTAGGAAGGTTCGCTCTATTCACAGATCTATTTACAGCTCTATTTACACTCAAATCATGATACACGTGTGAAATGCAATACAAATTAGAGATGTCGCTATGCTTATCTATATTTTAGTAACGTTTGGTAAAAAAAACGGTCAATTGCTTAACATTTATTTAATCGGAGGGCCAAAGAAATGCAATTATTGGTTGAATCACATTTAAATATTTTCAATAATTTTTCGCTAAAGATGAGAATCATTTCAAAGTTAATTAAAATGTTATTTCCTAATATTAATGATTCTCTTTGTAAACATAATTTGTTGTTTATTTGAAATTCAGTGAAATTTAGTGAAAATGGGGCCCACATCGGAGAGAGAGCATGCAGCCTTAACATAACGCTCCTCTGGTCTGGTTTGCTGGGCTTAAGAAGGCTGAGATTGGAATACCAGTCAGCAGTACTATGGGTATTCCCCCCTTCAAACCCTCACTTGCCCTCAGTTGTTTCCCAAGTTCTCTCTATCGAGCTAAATGCTGGTTTATTTCATACTTTACTCATTAGTTTTTATTATCACCACGTCTTACTACTCATTCGGGCTATACGCTTACATACTAACTCGCTTTGCTCGTTGAGGGCTCCACCCCCAAGCCCCTGTGTGTTTTATTTGCAAGTGGATGTAAACTAATTTAATTCCAGAGTGGTTTTTTGATAGGTCTTACCGTTTAGCCACAAGAGAATTCCAAAGAAAGGTCCTCACCGACTTTAAAGTTGCTCCGCCATTTTGAATTATTTTTTATGCNTTTTTTTTTTTTTTAATTTTTGGAATGTTCCCGTCGGTTACAGGCTAGAAGCTATAAGTTGGACAGATTTAAAGTTTCTAGCTAATCTTAAAGTGGGTAAACATTAATGTCAGTGAGTGAGTCAGCCATGTGGCTTTATAGTAGTATAATATAATTAGGCTAATGGTCTTGGGGATTAGTAAGCTTATATATTTTATAGGGCGTGTACTCACATTTGTGTGGAGGGAGAGTAAAACCACCCTCAGTACACCCGACCGAGATTCGAACCTCGATCTCCCGGTCAATGGCAGTCCAGTCTACCACGATAGTAACGTCTTAGACCATGCTGCCACCTAAGAGGGTCTTGCTCATCAGTGTAAAAAATGTGGATAGCCCGGACGTAGCCTATATCAAGGTGTCCTCTATTTATTTGTGGTAAGTTGGATTGCCATAAAAGGAACATTTGTGATCTACAGTACAAAATGGAGCTAAATAGACTTTCAAACATTCACTATGCAAAGATATTTCGGTATGCAGATATCATTTTTGACAAAATAACTATGTCTGACAGCTCTTTATAAATAATAATCTTCAGTCAATATTTGATAATTTACTTACTATGGAACCACCTCCACCCGGCCTGACTAGGACCGGGTGTAATCCGGATAGTCCGGATAGAAAAAAATGCATTAAAACAACATGATATTAGTGCGTACAACCCGAACGGGTAGTAAGACGCGGTGCTAATAATAATAACAACATGATATTACTACAACTCACAATTTATTTTCACAATAAGAAATTATAAAACACTGGAAAACAGTTACAACCACAATCCACTCATAAAATAATGATTATATTTTTGTTCTGCCTATTTTGAATGACGTCTCAGAGCGGTGTGTACCTGCTTCGTTGGTTGCATGGTATAAGGCGTCACTCACGTGCTTGATTAGAATGCTGATGGCAAAGATATTGAGGTTCAAATCCCGATCGGGTACACTGAAGGCGTTTTTCAAAAATTGATTTCCAATCTCCCACCAAGTAAATGCGGGTGCATTTAGTCTAAATCCAACCTTTATAATCCTTATCTCATTAGCGTAATTAGTACATACACGCGTATAACCTGAACAGGTTGTAAGACGCGGTACTAAAAAAGAAGAGCTGCGTAGTCACGCAGATATTTTTCACCGCTATAAGCTGAGAAATCCGACCGCAGCAGACGTTTGTTGACAAAACACAACTTTAGCTCCGACCAAGCTACAGCATACTATACATTACTACCTATACAGTAATGTGCAGTACCACTGATTGTAGTACAGATTTAGTTCAGTAGAGTAATGTACTCACCCTGCGATTACAGTATTTTAGTTAATTAATGTATTTGAGAGAAGATAAAAAAACATAAGCTATTCGTCCCTTAAAATGTTGTTACAAAAAAAATACGACTTAATGTGGGAAGGATAAATGAAAATTAAACACGCAATAACAAAAAAATAATAGGCAAAGTGTCAACATTGAAAACCAAATTAACCTAATTTGTATACGTATAGTAACACGGCCTTTGAATTTTTTATTTTTTTAAAATTTGATAAAATCCAGCAAGGAAATTGAGAACAAATTGATAATATTTTGTAAGTCTCTAGTTTATATTGTATAGTGCTGTACGTACAGTACATAAAAGTTAATTTTTCTCAATGAAGTATATATATATATATATATATACATATCTCACTCTGTAACTAAATAGACTAGTGTAAGTGGTCTGGAAGAGATTCACCTAATGTGAGGTCTACTCACAACCACATTTCACGTGAGAGGCCCGTCAGATACGTGTTTTATTCTCAAGATTGAGCCTAGGGCTCTACAATCAGGGTTTGAAAGCGGTACGGTGGATTGAGAGGGGGGAAGAGAAGTAATGGGGAATAGAGGGGAGAAGAATTATATATTTTTTTATTTTCCTGTTCCATTAATATTATATTATTAAGGGAAAGCTCGTTAAAACAAGACTGAAACGACAACTAAGTGGCCTGCAATTAGCTGGATAGCTGCCATTTTAGTCTGAATTATTTGAATATTCTTCTCAATGTTATGATAACTTAAAGCACAAAACAACTTTTAAGTTTTATTTTGTTACTTTAGTAAAATAATCTTAAGATTCTAGCCAGGAATGGAGTATCAATAAAACTGAAAGTTAATTGCTTTCTCGAATATTACTACAAATTAATCACACACAAAAAAACATTCTGTTTTAATAGATGAGGATGCATCATATATTATCCTTAACGCAGGGATTGGTGGAACGGATAGCAAACCGGACTCTAATCCGTGATACTGACACTAAAGACCAATTGAGAATACTCGTAGTGTTACAAATGTTTCTGTAATCATTTTAAACTTCACCGTGTTCAACCTATTCACTCAGATTTGATAGCTTAAGAACGATATAAATTATTTATTTTACTATGAAGGCATTTTACATTTTGCTACTATAAAGCCAAATGGCTGACTCACTGACTGACATTGATGTTTGCCCAGTTCCAGATGAGCTAGAGGCTTTAAATTTAGCACACTTATATCTTCTAGCCTGTAACCGACGGGAAGATTCCAAAAATAAAAATAAAATATTTAACCCCCGAAAAAAAATCAAAATATCTGAGCAACTTTAAAGTCGGTGTGGACCATTTTTTGGAGGTCTCTTGTGGCTAAACGGTAAGACCTATCAAAAAAGGCCCTGGAATTACATTAGTTTACATCCACTTGCAAAAAAAGCTCCCTGGGGGTTTGGGGAAGGAGCCCCTAACGAGCGAAGCGAGTATCCTCTATAATCCCAGATCTCAGTACATACATTACAAACAAAATTAATCTAAAGCAACTCACTTTGAGCAAAGAATTATAGTTAGTAAATTGTAGGTCAACATATGCCACATACTAAATTATTTTAGTCTACGTTTGGGATCAAAGCAGTAACCTCTAAACCAGTGGTCTCCAAACTTTTCCACCTCATGGATCACTAAATGATTATACCATATTTTGCTGTACCCTTCTTTATATACTTAATGTATGTATGTCACATATAAATATAGTTTATATATATTACTACTATATATATTACAATCTAATAACTAATATTAAACTAGGGCACTATTATATATGAAAAACTGTATCATACCCTATCCACCTTCCCCAAGCCGACCCCGTGGTGTAGTGGTCAATGCACCTGGCTGTGGTTAGGGGTACAGGGTTTTATTCCACGCTGGTACCTTGGTTTCTCTTCCCAAAAAGAGGAACCACCCCAACGGTCACCAGGGTTTGGATAGTTAGGTTTAAGTTAGGTTTAAGTGTTAGCACTGATTTAACATCCTCATACTCACAACCACCATGACCTCATCTCATCGGGACATGGAAAGAGCCTCCACGGAAAGGATGTACTATTAGTACACTCGGGCATCCCCTGGGCAACAGTACATTAGTACTGGCTAATATTTACACTATTGGGCTACAAATGATTTAGCCCGGACGCTAAAATACACAACTATATATATATATTTATTACCTACTCCTCAACAACACCATTCTTATCTTTGGATAGCGTTGTACGAAGAAGGTGAAATATATTAAAATTTAGAATAGCATACATACCACTCTCTGTAACAGCCTTACAGACACTATTTTCGATATCAAAGGACATATCATTAAAACGGCGGCTAATTGTATTTTTTGAAAGAGGAATATTTTCCCCTTCTTGTTCAACCTCGGCTCCAAACAGTGACCTCACAATTGCACTACAAATGGAAGGATGGGTTCCTTGGCAATTGTGAGAGGTTTTATAGTTTTAGCTACCAATTTTGTTAACAGATTTTTGTTAGAAATTTTCAGTTTTGGAAAACTTCAGTGTTTGGTTTTTTTCATTCATTTAGAAGGCCCTCAAAATAATTAAAAAGTTTATCAGTAAGGTAAGTATGTTTTGTAAAAAATGTTTCTTTAGTTTGCTAGGAACCATTTCTCGACACAGAAAACACATTTTAGAACAGGACTAAGTTAACTTCCACACCAAGCTTTCACTAATCGCCAGTTTGTAATATTTCTCGGCACGCTAGTATGGCATGGCACCCCATTTTGTAGCCAATTCTTTAGACACGGTACATAAACAGGGCATATCTCACATGTGGAATCCACTTCAGGTGTGTTCCTGGGATACAAAAATAGTGGCACAAATTAGTAAAAACACCTATCCCATTTGACTTTGTGCCTGTTTTGCTTGCCCTCAATGTGATAACACAAAGTGCTCATAATAACTATCTTGAACCTTAAGGGTTCTAGCTTGGTAAGCGAGAAATTGTCACGCAGACATTCAACTTGAACGCAATATTTAATTCTATGATACGTTATTTCAAAATATATATTAAAGCTAAAACCCTGACTGACTGACTCACTCACTCACTCACTCACTCACTCGTCATTAATTCTCATACTTCCCACGAAGCTAGGGGGTTGAAATTTGGCCCAGGTGTTCCTGCGAAAAACGGGTATTAGGCTAGTTTCGAAATATTGCTCATACCAAAATAAAGTCTAAGTATTCCATCAGGGTTCTTTTTCCTTAACAACCCTATGGTTTGAGTTTTATCAATAGAAAGAAATGTGTGAAAATGTGACATTAGCTCATTTTCAAGGGAGATACACAAATCACTAGAATCAGACTATTTACCCCCCGCCTGCCTCCGGTTGCGCAATCATATGCATAGTTATATAGTCGCGGGAAAAATTGCGCGTGCATCTTTATGTTTTTACATTGAATGGTTCAATGTAACTTAAGTTTCACGTTTCATAAAACTAGTTTCGGTAGTGTGGGCCCTGCTTAAAGGTTTTTTTTTCTCCCTAGATTGTTTCCCTGTCTCCCGTTTTTTTTAAACTGTGGTCAAACCATATGGGATCTGTCTTCAAATGACCCACAAATATTTGTGATTGTTCCCTGTCTTGTTTATACTATTATTGATTCATCCTAACCTTAAACCCCGAAGTAAACCAACATTTCTATATCACTACGCGAAGGAACTTCATGATACTAGTGCAATATTTTAAACAGGCGTGACCATATATAGCAAAGTAAGTCACTATGAATTTATGTATTTTTAATGCTTTTGAATTTCCTGTTTTATGTTTAACAAAACTCAAGCCAGACTCAGAAAACTCCATAAATACACGGGAAACCCTAAACACTCACAACCGGCACTTTATCACTGCCGAGATGAACTGACCGTTGCTGACTTGACGTTAACAAGTGATAAGGACTATACCATGGGGTTCCTCAACGCCGAGTCAGGAGTTTGTTGGTATTCGAATAGCGCTGGAAAAGCTTAAAGTATAATTTACAAATCAAATGAAAAGATAATTTTTGTTATAATAATTTTCTAAGGTTATTTTAAAACAAGCTTGATACAAAATATAGAAGGGACTATTTAGTGAAAGGATACCAGAGAAAGTCCGTTTTGTAGCAAATCAGAGCCTGGACTTCCACGTGGCTTTGTTTACATCAGGTCTCAGCTTAGGATGAATCAGTAATAGCTGCGCTAGTGGCCATGCACGTGATTCAAATCGGCTTATATTGAACTTAGTACGAAAGGCCCACACCTGTGGACACGCAGGAAAAGGTGTCATTCACGTCTGGTCTGGTTTGCAGTTGATGAGGTCACTGTTCGAATCCCAGCCTGGTGTACTGAGAAGATTTCCCTAAACTAGTTTCACACTCCCCCTCTCATCGATAACATTGTAGTGTTAATATGTAAATAACGCGGAAATAACAATATTGTTTCAAAGGAATCAGAAGTATAGACCTAGGTCTAAGTATAAGCAGCCCCCATAGATATCGGTGGAGAGGTTTCGTACTGGAGCTGCCTAGGTAGCTGATATATTGCAATCATAGATTACGCTTAGCTTAAATAGCGACACAACCTTTAATAGGTAATACACGAGTTTTGGATGTACAGGAAGGAATACAAATTTATTTTATATTACCCTACAAATATACGGTATATACTTGTAAACATAGATTAAGAGTTGGAATTTTCCACCATTAAAATTCCTAAAAAATTATATATTTTGATTGTACTAAATGAAAAGGAAACAAACAGTAGCTAATATAGAAGCATTGAATTGATATTTGTTAATGGAATTATGTAATTTAAACGAAAACGAGAGTGAAAGGCCATACCAAATGTAATTTAAACGGGGATCACATTACAATATTTTAGGGGCATTTGTAACCTATTTTTCTCCTCGCCTGTTTGTTATCCTACTGCCGGACAGCTATACTCAGTAATATTGAAACCCCACTTGGTTACTGGCATTTATTAATTTCTGCTTGATTATTCTCCACAGATAAGATCCAATCTAGGTTGGTAATACAGCTCTAACCAGGCGTCTTAAGAGTCCATCCCACCCCAGAGATAACATATAACTTAGGTGGGTAATACAGCTTGAATCAAATGTCTTATAATACTATCTAATATAGGTAAGTAATAGGCCTACATCGACCATTTGATGAATTGTCAAGAAAGACAATTATAAGTCTTCAGGGCCGGTCTAAGGCAAAGTTTTGTGTGCAAAACTCACATTTTGCGCCCCTTCCCCACCCTACCACCCCATCTGAAAAAACTTTGGAGAATACTATGCATGACCATTTTAAAACTAGACCCTATGTATACCATTTTGATGTTATTTCTTCTTTCCCCAGAATTTGGGACATATGTTCCTTCATATTAGGATATAATTTTGCAATCAACTCTACGAAACCAAGAAATTTCCATTGTTTTTGTTGTCGAGAGTTTCGTGAGTTCCTCGAAAAGCCATGTTGTGTTGGGCAAGGTGTTAAGATGGCAAGATCTCTCGTGAGGACATTTTTCCGTCGCACATTTTGCTGAGCAATTAATCTTTGATTTTCGTATTCAATTGCCTTTCTGCTTCAACTCATTTTTCGTAGCACTTTAAGTGGTCAGAAGACGTATTATGTTGGGAAAGAGTTTTTCCTATGTGCCTTCAATCACATTTTCCATTTTCATCAGATAATGTAGTGATGGTGATTGCCGTGTTAAATACCTTGCAGCAAAAACAGTATACACTTCACTTAGACTGGGAATACATTAGCCATCGTCTTCTAATTTTCTCGCCATTGGAAGCAAGCCGATGATAAAATACGTTGGAAAATGATTTTTTTGCACCGTCTCTAGGGTAGCTGTCTAATACTGTTAAGATTGGTCCTTGCGAAATAATAAAATCACGTTCAGTTGCGTTTAGTTCTTTGGGCCGATTAGCCGGATCTTTTAATTTGTCACATGAATTATTCATTTCTTGGATTATATCAATCACATAACTCTTATCACTGTGATCAGTAATTTTCGTGGTGTTAGAATCACCGGCATTAGTATTTATTAAATATTCTGAGCAATCTTCGTACTCCTCTGAGCGCTGTTTCAACAGATGATCATCGTTACATTAAATTTTAATTTCAATCTCACTTTCACTTTCTTTAATAGTGCTTGCCTTCATCAAATAATTACAAATTAGTTTGGCGCTTGACTTAGTTTCTTGTAACGTTTTTTCTTTCCATTTTATATTTTCGGCTGCAGAACGTTTGGAAAACATTTTAATAACAGTTTAAAAAAATAGATTTATTATTATTAAACTAGACAGAAACCACCAAAAGTAAAAACATAATCATAACAGCAATACAGCATACGACGCAATACACTTCAAAGAGTACAGTACCTACTAAAAAGGTTTGCACCATAATAATAATTGAAAACAAAACTTGAGAAAAATTTCACAGAACACCATATAAACTAAAAATAATAAGTAGCGAATTGCAACACGCCAAACTATAAATAAAGCGAGTAAGCGATTGTCAATGAATCACGCGCACGGGGGTTAGGTGACTGATATGACTGATAATAAAAACTAACACTACAACTACCCCCTCCCCTTATTCCCACCAGGTTCGGCCTGAGCCTAACTCATACATAGATAGTACAGTCTCGACCCGGCAACTATTATAGTCCCGTCACCAATGTAGTTGACGGAGGCACGTCGCACCGAACAACCTTCAAAATATATTTACTTTGTTATTCTAATGTACTAATTTGAAATAAAAAAAAAGTAGTCTGTTTGGCATGTATGTAAATATTAATTTAAGAAATAAGCATTCTTCTTACAAATTACTTTCTTTAATTAAACTTATAATTTCTCAGATAAAAACAAAAAATATTTATTTTTGGACCATATTGGTGCCCCCCAGAATTGTTTGTGTGTGCGGTAGCACACGTCACACACGCATTAGACCAGCCCTGTAAAATTCTTTACTTTTAAAAAAATGTTCCAACTAACATATCCCTCCTTCCCCTCTTTCCTAATCACAATCCCTGCCGACGCGAGGTTTTCATCACATGGCGATGTCTCTTAGCTGGTCGCCGAACCTGGGTGTGGTCTAGAATCGATCATTCTCCGGACCCGTGATATCTTCCACGAGATGCTCCCATTGGAGAAAAGTGGTCACATGACAACACTCACCCACTGGCAGAACCAGGAACAAACTTTCTGACCATTCGCTCATGACAAGATCACTTCAGTTTCAAGTTATTTTTATCCGTGAGCTTTAAACTCAGCACGGCTTTTGTCCGTGTTACAGACCAATTTTCGTCAGAATGACCTTATCTGACGGCTAATAAAGCTACTAAATCTACTCTCACGCATTCATAAGTGATGTAATCTGAAGCGGTCACTTTTGATAGTTATTATCAATACTTAAAAAATTACAATAATAAAGTAAAGTTTTATCAATTTTGACTGAAGTGAGCTCGGTGGTCTTGGGGTAAAGTTCTCACCTCAGGAACCAATGTTCGTGGATTCAAACCCATCTGGGGTTGACGGATTTTTCTTGAACGATAAAAATCCGTAGCACAACTTCCTTTGGAGGGGATGTAGAGCCTTTAGTCCCATGCCGATTGTGGCATGTGAAAAAAACCTGGAAGTTTTGTGAAAATACTTTTCCCAGCAAATTATAGGTGGGACCTTTCGCTCGCAATATGTGTCTAAGAACAAGAAGGTAAAAAGGGCAAATTGTGTGAAAAGGGTAAATGAAGAAAAAGGGATAATTCAAAAGTGGTAATAAAATTAAAATTGTTTTATTTACTTTTTTCCCTTTTTGTCCCCTTAGGCCCTAAGATAATACACTTCTCTCTTACTGTACTTTTTATCCCTTTTAGCCTTTAATCCATTTCACTTTCGCACATGGGAAAACTATCACTATCACTCAGCTGGAATTCAAAACTAGAAGTTTGCTTGTAGGTTCCAAGCAGCCCAGGACAACAAATATGAAGCACCTTTAAGGCAGGCTTGAGGGGAAGGCAAGTTAAGGACACTGCTATTGTGGTGTTTGTAGCAAGATATTTTTCTAGCCAAAATAAATAAAATATTGCTCAAATAGAAACATAGATATTAATTTTCTTCACAGGGTGATATCAACAGTTGTTGAATATCTGCCATGAGCATAGCACCGTTAGAAGAGTAACTCTTTAATTAAAGAGAAAATGTTGTCATCAAATTCTAGGACTTCTTTGACAAATATTTAAGAACTGTTGAGCTCATCATGTGAAGAAAATTATTAAATACTATGTTTCTACTGGAGAATTATTTTATTCCTTTTGACCAAAAAATTGTTTTTCTACAAAAACTGAAAAACTACTACCCTTAGTTCACATTCCCCTCCACCACACCTTAACATTTATTCATAATTATAACTGGACCTATATTTCAGTGAAAGCTGATATGAAGAGTCAAAGTGTTTAGGTTTTTTTGATTACGTTGCTATTCAGTCCACTTTAAATCATCAGATTTTAATTTTTATTTACATAAGAAAAAATGCCTATAGAGTGTTAGACAATAGTTGAGAGTTTTTTTAATATTCAAGTTTGAAAATGATCCCCCACTTACTACTTGAGTAGATTACAAAGTTATTAAAAGTTAATATTCACTAAAGAAATGATTTTACGTTTTGTCGAAGAAATAATTTATAAACATCAGCAAGAGAAAACCAACAGTTCGGTTACACATTCAATATTGTGGTTAATCTTCGCAAATGATACATTCTTACTCACTGAAAGACGGAAGTTTAGATTAAAATTTAATAAATACAGTCATTTATAAATGAATGGATATCTTTATTTTAATTTAAAATGATTGCGTTATCCCAAATCAAACCGGCCCACCGGGTTGACTGAATTAGTGTATTAACTATCTTTGAAGTTTATAAAACATAGATACGTTCCACAATGCTTTCGTTTCCTTGATAAAGTTTAGCTGGTGCGACTATCTCTGTGGCTTAAATATATTGTTGTGATGTGTGAGAACTGTTCTGGTAGACGTAAGGGATTAAGGCGTGTTATAAGATAGTCAAAATAATTATTACAGTGTCAGTATTATTAAAATAATTAAGAACAACTTTAATATGGTTACAAAATCTTTTATAGCATACCAAAAATTGTTAAAGTATTAACAATCTAGTAGCTTGACACCTTATCTCAGTCGGTAGCCTATCTGTCTTCTGAGCTAAGGTCCCAGATTCGATTCCCGGCATGGCTGAAAAAAATGTATCATCGGGGAAATGTGAGTTTACCCTTTCACAACGATTAATTAACGGCTAGAGGATGGATGTTATGTCTGTTTTATATAGAAGTTAGGTTATAAGTCGCGTAGTGATATAATCGGTCGGTACAGAAAGTGTACGTAAAACACCTCAAATAACTGAAAAAAAGGGAAAGCACAAAAATTTTAATATGGTTAATTGATATGAATTATAATTTATTTATATATTGAAAAAGCAGCTGATATATATTTTGATTTTAACTTTTGATTATAAAGTTTAAACTTGCAATCAATTTATGCTTTACCATTTGAATGCAAAATTTATATTTTTAAAGGTTATTAAATTGATGGATTGAATTTCAATAAGAGAAAAAGATTATATTATGGTGATAGTTATCATCATGTAGCTCTAGGAAATTATAGTAAACTCAAAATGGTTTTATATTATACTAAACTAACTAACTTTGTTGATTTATTTCATATTAACTTAAAAAGAAAGGATTTGTTCTATTAGTATATTTAATGTACACTTTGATACGAATCTGGTTGTTTTAAAACAACTATCACAAATTAACTCAAGTCTATAAGGGACTTAACGCCGTGTTCGTTCACCAGCTAATAAGCTAATAATTAATCACTGGAAAGGGGGGAGCCTCAAATTTAACCAATGACATATTTTTTCGCCATACCTAGAATAGAACACAGGGAAAAATAGCTCAATAATCAGACGCGTTACCAACCCAACCGCTTATGTACTTTATCACCTATTTTTATTAAATCCAACTATAATAAAGAATTAAGTATTCATGAGCAGAATATTCGGTTGTCGTGAGGACTTGGAGTATTCATGAGCAGAAGATCCAGATGTCGTGAAGACCAGGAGTATTCATGAGCAGAAGACTCAGTTGTTGTAATGACTTGGAGTATTCATGAGCAGAAGATTCAAATGTCGTGAAGACCAGGAGTATTCATGAGCAGGAGACTCAGTTGTTGTAATGACTTGGAGTATTCATGAGCATAAGATTCAAATGTCGTGAGGACCAGGAGTATTCATGAGCAGAAGATCCAGATGTCATGAGGACCAGGAGTATTAATGAGCAGAAGATTCAGATGTCGTGAGGACCAGGAGTATTCATGAGCAGAAGATTCATATGTCGTGAGGACCAGGAGTATTCATGAGCAGAAGATACAGATGTTGTGATGACTTGGAGAATGTATATTCAAGAGGACCGGCTTCACATCCAATAAGCGATAGGATAGTAACTGTATGCGGAGTACTTTGGGTAGGCGTAGACCAGAGGGCGGTGGACGGTTCCTTCACTCTTGAGCGCCTCTTGGAAGGGCGACACCCCTACAGGAAGGGCAGTACCATGCACCAGGATATTTAGAAGAGCCACGAAGACCAAACTGATCTTGAACATAAATAATAAATAAAATCATATGAAGCCCTTTTCTCAAGGATAAATAATGGTCAATGGTCATTATCTTTGAAGGGATAATCAACCCCCTCTTAGAGAAAAGGTTTAGGAAATCATATTTACAGAAAGTCTAGTAACCAAGTTGTGAGAAATGAGCTTCTGTAAGCACATGCGTAATCCTTGATTGTTTTCATTTGTTCGATCTAGTTCATGCTGATAGCTGATGTAATGTAAACATTAATGTGTAACATTTATTGCCAATAATGTAAGTATTGTTAAAAAACAGCAAACAGTCTGTGCTGAATGATCTTATTGCTTATTCAGTTATAGTTTAATGTAAGTATGAGATTATTACTCCATCTACCCCCATAAAAGACCTAGTTCCTTTTATAATTGCTCTGAAGACACAACGAATAAGGGAAAGCAGCCTTTTTGTGGGTTAAATATTGAAGCCATAAATTCTCTAAAGATTTTAGTATTTAGGTCACAATTCAAGTATGGTCTCAGTTTTGCCGCAGTCGAGTCGCTTATATGTAGCTATGTTTTGGATTTAGAATATAGCATCAAGGCTAAGTGACGTCATGGGCAAGCATTGCTCGATTCAATCTAAAAGAACAGGCCTATGCTCTAGCTATAGAACATTAAATTCACGCTTTTATATAAACTGACAAGCTATTTGTAGAGTTATATGTATATAAGAACAAATTATCAAAATGTGAGTACAATAAATGAAATTTTATAAACTTTGTACCCAACTAATGACCACATTTTGGCAGACACCGAAATTATTACTTGCAAGACAACTTAGCTTCTTCACCCACGTGACGCCATCTGTTTTACTCGCCCTCGTTTAGCCGCCAGCAACTAGCCAGGTTGTACGCATGCACGCACCAGTAAAAACAATACCAACCTTGCGTTTTATGAAAAAATAATCCTAAAGATAACTATCTGGCAGGTAGATTCAGTTCATAATACGCGTAAAATATTAATGTGTCTTATAGCCTTTATCTGGTAGCTAATTTTAACCTCCCGATAGCAATATTTATGCGGTAGTGATAAAACCGGCCCTAAGTTATTTCATTCAAATTACTCTCTTTAAATATATTTCCACCGCATTGTTGTCACTGCACTATCCATACAAGTACCGTCAAATTGATATCAAACGCAAGACCTACTCGTCTAGATCAGTCATAGCCCTTCCCTTGGAAAATCATTAAGGTGGAGTGGAAAGGGACGCGAGAAAAATACAGTGTTTTTGCATTTCTTATATCAAAACATATTCTAGGCCAAAACAAATCAAATATTTCTCCAGTGAAAACATAGTTTTATTTTCTTCATATTATAACCTCAACATTTCTTGAATATATGTCTATGGTGTTCTGGAATTTAACGACAACTTTTTTTCCCTTTCATTTAAAAGGTTTGTTAGTAATGCCACTATACTCATGATGGATAATCAGGAAATGTTAATATCATGTGAAGAAAGTTAAACTTTGTTTGCACTGGAGCAATATTTTATTTATTTTAGCCAAAAAATTATGTTTTGCCATAAAAACTTCAAAAACAGTGATCTTTTCTCGCATCCCCTTCCATCCCACCTTAGTTACCATTTGACCGATTGTCCAAGATAAAGGGAAACCACAAGGTGGTAGTGATGCCAACACTAATTGGCATCGAAAGCGCGGTATCTGAGGTTGGAATCAGTAAACATCACCATTGCTGTCAGAAGTAGCATTTTAATGTCGTTAGTTACGATTGATATGGGGGTCGGGACGTTGATCGGTAAAAGTCTAAATAAATACCATATATAGACTCGATAAAATTCAGTTATAATCTAAAAGTCACGTTTTGAATTATTTAACTATTTATATGTCTGCCACCTTAGCTCAGTTGGTAGCGTGTCTCTTTACTGAGCCCCGGGTTCGATTTCCGGCACAGCCGAACAGTTAATCATTGGAGAAATGTGAGTTTCCCACTTCAAGATGATGAATTAACGGCCAGGGGGCTGATTGTTGTGTCTGTTCTAGATTTAAGTTAGTGTAAAGTCGTGTGCTAATATAATAAATCAGTTCAGAAAGTGCAAGTTAAATACCTCAAATGAATCAAATGAAACTATTTATAGATACTATCATATATTTGTTATTAAGATATAATGTCATTTTAACATTTTAGTTAAGTTAGTTAGATGTTTTAATTTAATTTTTATTTTAATAGATTAACTTATATTACTTGAGTTCGCCATACAAATTAACAAATTTCATAATATTGATAATCTATTCTTAGTTTTGAACGTATGTAATGTTTTAAAATATATTTTTTACTTGACTTGATTTAATATATATATATATATATATATTATATACATGTTATTGAGCTTAATATTCGATTTGAGAAACATATGAAAAAATTTAATTATAAAATATTCGACTCTGTTCAATTTGAACAATTTACAAAATAATATGCTATCTCATGCTATCTCTTCAAATGTGTAAGCAAATATTAGTTTCAATTAAAAATTGAAAATTGAATTCATACAGGCCTAACACTTTTAATATTAAACATGATAAAACACATTATTTCTATTTATATTCTTAATCATAAGAATATTAATATTATTAGTTACATCTGGAAACATCTTTCGAATGGAATATGTCTGCAATAAAACCCTAATGTTTATAATTAATCACACTCTAAATGGATATCCATGACGTAAATAATATATTCTAAGAGAACGTGTCAAAGAGTGTGAATTTTTAGAATATGCACTAAGCCCATTCACCAGAAAAAGAGCATGGAAACCAAAAGTACAGAGAAAATTCAACACCGGTGCATTCATTGGGTCCAAATCGAACCCTGTTTCTCAAAGTTAGATTCAAGTGTACACAAGCTCTTTTAATTCTCATAGATATTATTATGAAAACTATACCGCAATTAGAAAAACTTCACGACTCTAGGTATTTAACATGCACTTTCTGAACCGACTGATTATATCAGAACACGACTTATAAACTAACTTAATTATAGAAGAAACACAACATCCAGCCCCCTGACCGTTAATTCATCGCTGGGGAAAGGGAAACCCATATTTAACCAATGATGAAATATTTGGCATGCCAGGACTTGAACCCGGGACCATTAGCTCAGTAGATAGACACGCTACCGACTGATATAATGTGTCGGACTAATGTATTTCAACTTCTTGTGCTTTTACACTATTTGCTATTAGTGATGTGTTGTGCATGGAATAAACCCAGGTCTACAGCCTCTGAGAGAGGCTGGTTTGGGGTCATTTATTCCAAACCTACCAAACATTTGAATTTCATTGTATCTTTACCCGGCTCCACTGATACAATTTTTGTTCTCTAGGGGCAAGGTCTGACATTCTTGTGAAGTTTTGACACTAACCTACATCTTAGGTGCGGCCGAAGGGAGCACAAGTATTTTTACGGTGTTTATAGAATTTAAATTTTGTGACCAAAATAAATCAAATATTTCTCCAGTAGCAACATAGAGTTTAGTTTTCTGAACATGCTAATATCAACATATCTTGAATATCTGTCAAGGGTGTCCTGGAATTTTGTCGAAACCTTTTAAATAAAGAGAAAATGTTTTGACAAAATTCCAGGATACCCTTGACATATATCCAAGATCTATTTATATTAACATGTGCAGAAAACTAAACTCTATGTTGCTACTGGAGAAATATTTTATTTATTTTGGCCCAAAAAAATGCAATGATATGAAAACTGTTAAATTACTCGAGCTTCCTTCTGCCGCACCTTAATTAAGATTGATAATTTTGGTAAAAGAACATGAACATTCAAAACCATTCATTATCCTGATTTGTATTCTCTATTTGGTTTACTATTATCTGTGCATACCACAACTGTATTTACCTTTTGTATAGGTCAACAATATCTGTTCACTGGCTTATATTACTCGTAACTTAAAACAATGTTGCCACCAATGATATGAAACGATATTATAACAGCTTTCTGCCATCCTAAGGTGGGTGTGGAGGTTGGTAGAGGGAAGGAGGGTCTCAATTTTGGTTGAATGACATTTAGTTAAAATTTAATTCAATTTAATTCAATCTATACAATTGTCAACTAAAATAGACCCGTTTAACTGGTAGAATTTTCCAAGGTGTCACTTTTGCAATAGGCTGAAGTTTCCGATGACGGGAATATCCTAGTTTGAATCCCATTCAGGTGTACTAAGAGTGGCAAAAGATTATTATTTATTTGGTCTGTATACATGTAAATAGAGAAACATTTTATCACCCTAATGATGCTGATCTCAAAACTTACCACCAACTTCATGATATGTCAGCGACAGATTGTAGTGGCTGTCGAGAGGTCTGCGCCTCCAATCTCTTGTCGCAAGGAAAGAAATGACGAGGTGACGCGTGGAGTGTGTATTTATACCTTACCATAAGCTGTCCTTGGTTACCTTCACATCATCAACCCTTGTGACCCCATCTTCAATTGTGTGGAGTAAAAAAAAACACGCACATTTTGTTTACGAGCTGAAATAAATGCCGTTACCTGTGAGAGTTACACAAACCTGTGTGCTTTCCAGCAACTTCTTAAGAGAGCGGTGTTAGTGTCTACAGGGACGATGACGTCTTCGGAAGATTACATGTTTGTTTTTGTGTCATTAATAAGTGTAAGTTCATGGTTGGTCATGTCGGTTACATAATACATTGGCCACACAGTGTTGTACTCAACCGCTACATCACTGTACCAACTATCGGAACAGTATATTATTTGCACGTCAAACTAACTTAGCTTACACAAGTCGCTGGTACAGTAGATTATACCGCATTGTACACTATTGTACATTTAAATATAACAAGTATAACACTGGAGCAGAATTAAGAGGAAATGTACCCGAATGTACACAGGGATGAAACGGAAGAGGGGGGCACATTATTTAATAAATACAGCCTTGGTAGACCTAACTGGAATTTTAACCCAAACTTTACGTTGCTGGCACAGCAGACAGGATGAGACTGACGCTTTAGTCCGCTTGTCCATTAATGGAAGACACCTTCACTACTACACAGGTCAATGAATTTTAAAATAAAATATTATTCAACTATATGCCTGTGCATCCTAAAATATATGATTGTTTATGTTACTTTTGTATTCCCTTGTTACTTCACACGTGACCTAAGAGTGTTCATCATAGTAGGCCCAACTCAGCTCGCATCTGCGTGTGTGTGTGTGTGTGTGTGTGTGTGTGTGTGTGTGTGTGCACGTGCGCGCGAGATGTCGGAGTGAAAATAAAAGAAAAGACCAGAAATGTGTGCAGTCCATTCTTATTCGAATGATTACTCGAAATTTTTCTCTATGACGATATTAGACAAGGCGACAAAGTTTTTTTTGTTAATAACTACAGTATGTCCCTGTTATAAATAAATGATCCGCCTCGGTGGCGTAGTTGGCTAACGCGCTTGTCGTTTGAACTCGACTGCTGAGGACGGGGAGATCGAAGTTCGAATCTCGGTCGGGTGAACTGAGGGTGGTTTTTCCTAAATGGTTTTCCACTCTCCCTCCACGCAAATGTGGGTTCACTTCCTCTAATTAAACCTTCCCAATTCCTAATCCATTAGAGTAATTAGTACTTAAAAGCGTATAACCCGAAAGGGTAGTAATACGCGGTTCTAATATTATTAAATATTATTATAATAACAGAATGAATATTTGTGCACAATGCCTATCTGTGAAGACATTCCAAAATGGCTAAAACGGATTTTTCAATGCAGGTTTGATTCAAGTATAATTTAATATTTCAGCAATATTCAGTATTAGAAACTTCTATTAACTCTTTAGCTCCATTAATGTTTAATCATAAATGATCCACGTGTTCGTGTAAATTTGCGATTTCTAGCCGACTGTATCGCAGAGTTAATTGGCATGTGATAAACGCTCTTAATTCTAAAGAGTGCAAGATATTCATCATTACGTGCTAATAACCGAACTCAAGTATGGTAGGAATTTCATAGAAAGAAACTTTTAGAAAATACAAACTTTTTTGTTCAACATTAATACCATTTTACATTATATATCAAACATCGCAGGTCATCCTTTTACCTCCGTGTCATTTGAATTGAATAGTTACATTAATTACTTACAGTTAATTTACCTTAACAACAGTACAGGAAAAACATAAAATAGCAAGTTTGACTCCTTATAACTTGTGAACTGTAACAATTTGAAACCATTGAATAATTATTTATAGATTATAGCTATACACGTGTTATAATTGTGCAGTAACATCCTGATGGTCGAATTACTCTAAATGATCATCGTAGTCAACAATAAGTTTTTGGGGATCATGGTTAGAGTCCCAGGGATATTAGCGTGGAAATTTACTGTTGGTATAAGATCTGTTATCTGATTATTTAGTTTTTATACTTTAATGTTAGGTGAGTAATACGATTACTGTCCTATATTAAGTTTGTATGTAAGTATTGTGTCCAAATAATTTATGTTTAGAAAGCGCTTTCTAAACACCTCAACAATATGATGATAGTAACTAAAATAATAATAGTAATAATAGTAATTTTTGCTGTGGGTAGTCTACAGGTGATACATGCGAGCTGTGTGACCTTGAGCCAGCGCGCCTTGTAATGATTGAATGCTGGGTTCATGGAGATCTTTTATTCCGTCTGTAAAAACTTGACACGCGTCACATTATTTTATTTAACTTTGTGAAGAAACACAAGTTTACGGCTGTGGTTTTGGTAGGTAGGGGTGACTTGGTGGTCTAGGGGTAAGGTGTTGGACTTCTGTGCTGGGGTCCGGGATTAAATCCTCGGTACCGAGACAGATTTATCTGATTACTAAACCCTTCCTTCACCTCTGACAAGACATCTTGTGAATGAGGGGAATGCCAGGCCTCCACAGTGGTTCGGATTCCACGTTAAACTGTAGGTCCTCCATTTCATCTCACAATCACCCTACCATTATATAGTACCCCCGTGGCTTCTTTGATGCTGACTGACAGCTCACAGCTGACTTCTGACAGTCAACATTTAGGTATATCCCTAAATTTTGACTGTCAGAAGTGACAGCTGTTAAACACATGTTTTTACAGATCATTTGGTCCGGCGTAGGTATACATAATTTGGTCTGGTAACGTTTCATAGCTGTCGGTCAGCACCAAAGAAGCCATGGGGCTACTGTACATTAGCGTAAGCCCGTATAACCCGAACGGGTAGTAAGACGCGGTGCTAATAATAATTGGTAGGTAGGGAAAAAATGTAAACGTTATAGACAACATTAAAACGATCATTCACAGGTCTACTATATTCAAGGGGTGTAAAAATCAACCCTCAAATTATTATTATTAGTATTATTATTATTAATACTGCGTCTTACTACCCGTTCGGGTTGTACGCACTTACGCTAATGTGTAATGGTAGGGTGATTTTGATATGAAATGAAGGACCTACAGTTTAACGTGGAATCCGAACCACGGTGGAGGCCTGGCATTCCCCACATTCCCAAGATGTCTTGTCAGAGGTGAAGGAGGGGTTTAGTAATCAGATAAATCTGTGTCGGGACCGAGGATTAAACCCCGGACCCCAGCACAGAAGTCCAACACCTTACCCCTAGACCACCAAGTCACCCCTACCTAACAAAACCACTGCCGTGAACTTGTGTTTAGGCATTTAGGGTGATTGTAAGATGAAATGGAGGACCTACAGTTTAACGTGGGATCCGAACCACGGTGGAGGCCTGGCATTCCACACATTTACAAATTTGTGATTAATACACGTCTTGTCAGAGGTGAAGGAAGGGTTTGGCAATCAGATAAATCTGTGCTGGGACCGAGGATTGAACCCCGGACACACATCACAGAAGTCTGACACCTTACGCCTAGACCACCAGTCAGCTTAGAAAGTGCACGTTCAATACTTCAAATGATAGGTCTACTAATAAAAACGTATGCTCACTGTGAATTAGGATGTGATTTCGTCATTTGTTTATCTATATTACGCTTTAGGTTTGATGATGGCAATTACTTAGACTTTTTTTTACATCGATGATTGTTTCTAGCCTGTGGTCTAGGTCAGTTTTTTATTCAAGCAATATAATTCCCACCACCGGCTTGCTAGGCCTGTCGTAGCATAAAATACCTTTTAATCTAACTTAGGACTAGGACAGGCATTACATCCAGTCCCCGGCCGTCAACTTATTACTGTGAAAGGGTAAGCCCATATCTTAATTAATGATCCATTTTCAGCCATTCTGGTATTTGAACCTGGGACCTTTAACTCAGTAAGTAAATACGCTACTATTAGAGCTAAGGTAATGACTTAGATTAAACAATATATCTATTTTTAAGTGGTTCTTTTAGATTTTTAATCAATATTTTACCATGCTGTGCAACTTACCGTCTGGGCATATTCTCACCAATTATGTAAGGCCTTCCTGCTGTTGCCCATAAGCAGGTTACAAGTACAGATTGGTGCTGACTTCCATACACAATGAGGTTGTATTTACGGAATGAGAGCGCTCATATTAAAAGCGTCCTGCATTGACAGATATCATTAGTTAAAGGGTGATATTTGTCATCAAATTTCCCACTTAAATGTATTCCTTTTTTCGTTAAAAAATAAATAATTCTGGATGAAGACTGTCTCAATAAATAAAAACTCATCAGATAAGCTAGACATCCTAGTTGCAGCATTATCCAGGGTCAACTAACAGGATTAGGCTTTTATCTGCGTCCTTTGTGTACACCGACAAGTGACGAACTTTAGCGCTGGCAATCGGGAAGCCGATAAAGTTCTCTCTGGTCAAATGTTTCCTCTGGAACTGTTGGATAGAAGCGTCTAGCAAAGTGTGTTTATGAAGATTTTGGTTTTTTGAATCACAGGTAGCAGTCGCAAACCCATATCTACATGGTATGGGGATGAATACAATTAAGTTAAACTGTAGAAACGAGGCTGTAGGAAAATATATATTTATTATTTACTAGATTTTGCACGCGGTTTCACTCGCATTAAATTATTAGGATAGATAGCCTCTTTTTTCCAGCGAATCATCTACACCACCAAATCTTTGTATGTCAACGATGCACCATATTAACGACTACCTGCAGTAAGGAACCAAAATAAATTCTTTGGATTTTTTGAGTCCTTGAATCAAAATTTGGTATCTTACTTAGAGGCATTGTTTCAAAGAACACCAAAATAAAGAGTTTAAATTTACTATCTAATAAACCTTATCCATCCGCAAAACTATAAAATAACTGTAAAAGTCCCCAAATTTAAGACGCAAATGCAAGCACGGTAACAGTGGTTCTCTTGTTAAAATGAACACCAAAATAAATATTTTAAATTTACTATTTAAAAAACAAATAAAAAGTAAATTGAAAGAAGCATTATATTGTGAGCGCCCCATCACACACACACACACAAATTGTTCTGTTGACTTTGTACCAGAGAAGGATCGAATCCTATATTTCTCGAATCTACATGAATCTCAAATCCGAGTTCTAAATTTTAGTTAAAATCTCGAATCTAAATTCGAATCCTCGAATCTTAGAAAATCTTCAATTTCAGTTAAGGTGATTGGCCCTTTTCATTTAGCATGGAAATGCAGAGCCTTGGGAACAAACGGTTATCTTTAAGAATGTATATTGTTTTGCAATTTTCTTTTCGGAAACGGTTTGTTCAAGAATAAAAGCATGTTGATTAAGCTATACTTTTTATATACACACATCCTCTATAATTTTAACAGTGCTCAAATATCGGTATAATTGACATTTTTAAATAGAAAAATGCCGGCTGCATAACAAAAAATAATAAAATGTAATACCTAATAAACATCGATACATTATCTTAGAAGAGGTGTTGAAAATATTACTACACAAATTTCACTCGTTCTTGAGAAAACCTATATTTCCAAACGTGTGATTTTTTCGCAAGACCTGTCTGGTAGCTAGCGCCATCTACGTTTTCCATGATCCATCTGTTCTTGTTGGTGCGGAAGGATACTTTGGGCGGTTGTTAAACAACGCCATGCCTTTCACCGTCCCACCCACCATCCCACAAAATAGGTTTTATAATTGTACTTGACGGGGCCAAAGGCCCTAAATAAAATATTTGTAATTTAATTTAAAAAAGTTGTTTAAGGCTTGTTGCCATTGACCAATACTATTTTGTTTATCATTTCTATTACATCGTAAACAACAAAGAAAAAACATTTGAGTAAATACTTTATTATATTATCATAATTAAATGGACTTGAACACAAGTTCAAACTAAGGCTACCAGTATTATTAAAAACTTTTTTCACGAGCTTTTGTTAATTAGTGAAATCGTCAACTTAGTATTTTAGAATATATTTTTTTGTTTTGTTTCAAGGCTAAAAAGTTGTGTTGTAGGTCCGGTAACAAGAGCCGGCCCATAATATTTTATTGAGCATCTGATAATGTGGACCAGAATAACCAATCAGAGTGGTTCCTGACAGGTGACTTGACGTTATCTCGTCAACTTCAGGGAGGGCTTGCCACAGGGCAAGGCTGGTCAACATTTCGAGTGAGTGTATGATTCATCAAGCAGTTTCAGAGAAATAAATTCGCATGCTTACGGAAATTTAAACATCATAAAACGAATATGTTTAATGTTTAGTCTTCATTGTTAACTATACAATAAAACTTTCCATATCCTGGCTTCTAATATTCGAAACTTGGCATATCCAAACCGGTTAGCCGCATTTTTGTTTATGTAGGCATATTTGATTAATATTTGAGCTGTTATTAAAGGTTTTACGTCAGTAAAACAATTATTTGATAAGATATACAAATCTAATTAAAAGTCAAAAGAAAATTTCAGGTTTTTTCTAATAAGAAATGATAAATTTAGTTTCGTTGTGTATTTAACTTTGTTATATTTAATAACCATTTATTTAAATACAGTATGTGCATACTTATATAAAAAATACTTTGATGTAACTATGTATGTTATGTTTTTTTGTTTTTTTATCTTTCAACTCTTCATATCCGAAAATTTGACTGTCCGAAACGGGTTCAGCTCCTTTTATTTATGTTATTAGAGGTTTTACTTTAGTTATAAATTATTAAATTGAAAATAATAGTACGGCGAACTAGATGACAAAACAGTTGTTTTTGTACGTGCTGTCCAAAGAAAAATATTTGAAAACATTTCTAGGAAAACTCTTTGGACAATTTTATTTAGCTGTTTTACAAAATTGTTATCTCACAAAATCGTTCGGATTTATATAGAGATAATGGTGTGCATCTTGTCTACAGCATGCGTAGCCCGATAGTGAAGAGCTTAGTCAGTACTTATGTAACGTTGCATAGGGTATCCTCGAATGTACTAATCGTACATTCTCCCCGTGGAGGCTCTTTCCATGTCCTGAAGGGATGATGATAATAGTGAGTATGTGGGTGTGGAATCAGTAGAAGCACTTAAACATAACTTAAGTCTATTCAGCCAAAACCTGGTTACCGTTGGGGTAATTCCCTGGTCAAGAAAAACATCCAAGTTATTAGCCGGGAATCGAGCCCAGGACCTGTATGTTAGAAGCCACGTACGCTGACCACTACACCATGGCCCGGTTGATTCATAGAAGTGATAATCATATACAAATACATCTGTAAATTCTTAATATCCGGGTAAGCAAGATACCCCTGACTATAAGTCTTTAAGACACTGTTCAATTTTCATCCTACCAGAAGTAAGGAAGACACAAACAAATGTTTATAGGAAGATCCTTTTAAAATTTAAAATATGTAAATTTTTCCTCGGCCAAAATTGATAACAATATAATATTTCACTAGAGTTATTTTATATATATTAAAAATATTTATCAAATATAATATCTGCAGGTCACATACATTGGCGTATGAATATTTGTTAGTAGATCCAATAATATTTCTAGTGTTAGATTAGAGTCTTACTATGAAAATATCACCTTAGTATTGAATAAACTAAATTTTAAGATACAAAAATGGTGCAAGCAAGTAGAGTCAAATGGGGCATGTGACCCCACAAATAATACTAGCAAAAACTTGCCCAAACTTGAAAATAGATATGAAAAAGGTTTACCACCACATACATTTAAAGTGCCCTTAAGGCCTATCATTTTGTATAAAGTTCATAACTAATACCAAGGTCCCTTAAATTACTTAAATCACTGCCACTAGCTACCCTAAAATAATATAAGTAGCTTCTGTAGGCATTTAATATTAATACATTTTTCCCTGTGATGGTTCGGAGAACTTGTCCCCCAAACGTCCCCTCAGTAAAAATTTATTTTGGCTAGAGCCTTGCTTGAATGACTCCCCCAAAATAAATCTCTAAATGTAACACTGAGAAACAGTGTTGTTAAAAAAATCAAATAAAATGAGATAGTTCAACGACGGGAATCCCCACCTTAATCTCAGTGTGGGCTAACCTTCATCCTTACCAACCTACAACACCAATTTACATACCGTCGTAGTAAGTAGGTCCGGCGCGACAACAGAAGGCAAAGCTTGATAAGCTAAAGTATGATTTTGGTAGGAAGAACAGTAGAAGTTAGTTACTAGAGCTAATAAAACAATTTTTATATATTCATACGTCAAATCATGTTATTCGGAGTTGTCACTTTTGAAATATATTATCAATACCTATAAAATAACACAATACACAATATACAATAAAATGTAATCAATATTGGCCTTAAAGTAATATGTTTGAATTTTCTCTACTGTTCTTCCAACCAAAATCAGGCTATATCGGCCTGTTGTGAGCTTTGGGAACTACTCGTGTTTAAATTATGGTTCTATATGGTGAGACATTTTCTACTGAAGGATCTTCTATCTCAATGCTTTATAACATTTCAGAAGAGATTCTAAATTAAGTTTTACACAAGGAGCCTTATCAGAGATAAGGTAAGACTTGAAAATGAAATGTATAATTTATTGGATCACAAAAAATTTGAGAAAAATAAAACAATAGTCAGACTGTAGGGTAAGAACTACCAGTTGAGATATTAAGAAGATTGAAAATATTAATTTGAGAAATGTTTAAATTCATTTTTGGAATTAAAATATTAAATACAGTTAAAATAGTTTAATAGTTTAAAAAAAGCATACATACTAAGTTAGAGTATTATGTGTCTGAACAATTAAGCTACAAATGAAAATGAATATTTATTCTATGTAGATTTTAATTTAAAATATTATATTTGTCATATAAGTGAAAATAAAAAAATATAATATTATAATGTCTGAAAAAAATAATATTTTATATTTAATGCCTTATCTCTTTATCTACACTGGCCTTTCCGTATTTAATTACACCAAGGGAGAATGAACTAGGAAGGTGGAATTTAAAGGAAATGCTTGCAAGGAGTAGTGGGCAACCATTCAAGGAAAAAAAAAACCTATAGCACACCCAGTCGGGATACTAACCTCGACCTCCATGACACAGGAAAACCATCGATGAGTTTGACATTTAATCTTCGTGCTCACCGATCCGGGTATAATAGGTTTATTAACTATGTAAGCCTCGAATATTTTAAACTATTTTTTTTAAATGATGAATCATATATCTATATAATTATATAATATAACAAAATTTCGATCATTTTATATAATTATTATATAAAATAATCGAGATTTTGTGCGGCTATACATGTTAACGTTTCTTATCCAATTTTGACCAAGATTTATAATTAAGTCAAGCAGTGCTTGGCGGCTTTATTTTGTCAACATTAATATCCAATTTCGTGAGGATTGTACAGTTAGGTGGGAGGATGCTAGAAAATGAACGCAAAGATAAACAGTAATTCGCAATGATGTGAAGTAGCTTTCCTTCTATATATATATATATAGAGAGAGAGAGAGAGAGAGAGAGAGAGTGGAAAACCATTTTGAATAAACCACCCTCTGTACACCCGAACAAGATTCTAACCTCGATCTCCCCGTCTTCGTCAGTCAAGTTTACAACGAGAGTACTACTGCCTTAGACCATGCTGACACCGAAATCAACTCTGATATAGCCGTCGTAAACAAAACAGTCGAAATGACTGTGAACACAATACTATGATAAAACTAGTCTTTTTTTTATGGGGGATGGGAAGGAATGCATGTTGAATGTTTCTATTTATTTTAATTTTTATGGCAAAATACTTTTTTGGACAGATAAAACAACCATATTCGCTAACAGTGGTGGCCGTTCGGTCAGTATAGCTCGATTGCAAGATCAAGACATAAAGTTTTTCTTAAAATAAGATAATTCTTAAATAGTTACATTGATTAGTTTAATTTTCTCTGTTTTTTAATATATGTTATGGGCATTACGTAATTTTACCCGGTTTTCTTCTACTAATTTAAAAAGTTTCTGTTCGAATACCACCATACTCAAGGCAAGTATCCAATAACTGTAGAGATTACTAACTATATGTAGAGAATTTAAACTAATTTTATCCACTGTAGCTATATTTTATTTATTTGGACAAAAATGTATTTTGTCATTAAAACTGCAAAAATATTAACCTTAATTTGTGTTTCGTTACATGCCACCTTAAGGTCATTCGACCATCAAAATCTTGTTAATCGTTACAAGTACAGGCTCTAAAGCACAAGCAGGCAGCATTGCAATACTACCTTCGAAAAAAAAAGCTTATTGAAGTGTGATTTTATTAGTTCTTCATTGGATAACAGCGAAATTGGGACTATAATAATAAGAAGAAGAGGAGGAAGAATAATAATAAGAATAATTAAGACTATGTAATAATTGATTTTAAGGTTATTTTTTTAAATGGTAAAACTGTTTCATTGGTCTCAACTCCATTGTTTTCTAAAGTAGCATACATAAAGCTCCCTATCATGTGACACCTGGTTCAAGTTGTATTTCCTTCCTAAGTAAGGCATTATCCGTGGCATGAGACGAGCTCTTAAGATCTTAATAAAACATGGTTTTTAAATAGTTTAGTTTATTAAATGCATAAAAAGTTTTAGTTTTTGTGGAGGTTTGAGTTTGGGTCGTTCTGAAAAGGAACAAAAAAGTGAATTTTACAAAAAAAAAACACTATTTACTATTTCCTGTGATATTATATCATTGCTAGTACGAATAAAATCAGCTTGGAAAGTTTTTTAAAATAAACAAATAAGTTTGAGCATGACGTAAAAATAATAAAACACGTTTATTGTTGTTAAGAGAAATGTACAGTGCTCCTATATCAGACAGTAGGGATGAATACCAAGGCCTTGGCTGTTTAAGGAGGAAGGGAATACATTCTAAAAAGCAACGCTCGATGGTCCGTTCTCCTGATTGATGAGTGAATGATCGTCATGGCGGGAAGGGGCGGGACCCTTAGCGACGGTACACGTACGTAACGCACGGGTACACGACAGAGGGCACGGCGTAGCTTTAGGTGGCGTAAGGTGTGGCGATGTACGCCGTCTCCACTCCATTCAGACCTTCCTTAGCCACGGAGGTTGGGTTGTCGGCGGGGAAACTGGTGGTCACAGCGAACAGGGCGAACAAAATGATGACCTGCTACAATCGGGGGGGAGGGGGGGCACTTAGGCTACGGCCAAACTTGCGCTCTAGACGGTGCGACAAAAAATAGTACGCTACCAGGATGCCAACAAGAAATGCATTGTTATACAGAATGGCCCATGGAAAAGTAGCCCACCTCCTATATCCAGCAGGCACCTCACTCTGAATTGGAGGAAGTCAATTCCCTTCCACCCATAATGTTACATGAAGAATGAGTCAGTAAAGCTTTAGACAAGCAATTGACTTCCTCATTCTTCATGTCACAATATGGGTGGAGGAATGAGTCAATAAAGCTTTAGACAAGCAATTGACTTGCTCATTCTTCATGTCACAATATGGGTGGAGGAATGAGTCAATAAAGCTTTAGACAAGCAATTGACTTGCTCATTCTTCATGTCACAATATGGGTGGAGGAATGAGTCAATAAAGCTTTAGACAAGCAATTGACTTGCTCATTCTTCATGTCACAATATGGGTGGAGGAATGAGTCAATAAAGCTTTAGACAAGCAATTGACTTGCTCATTCTTCATGTCACAATATGGGTGGAGGAATGAGTCAATAAAGCTTTAGACAAGCAATTGACTTGCTCATTCTTCATGTCACAATATGGGTGGAGGAATGAGTCAATAAAGCTTTAGACAAGCAATTGACTTGCTCATTCTTCATGTCACAATATGGGTGGAGGAATGAGTCAATAAAGCTTTAGACAAGCAATTGACTTGCTCATTCTTCATGTCACAATATGGGTGGAGGAATGAGTCAATAAAGCTTTAGACAAGCAATTGACTTGCTCATTCTTCATGTCACAATATGGGTGGAGGAATGAGTCAATAAAGCTTTAGACAAGCAATTGACTTGCTCATTCTTCATGTCACAATATGGGTGGAGGAATGAGTCAATAAAGCTTTAGACAAGCAATTGACTTGCTCATTCTTCATGTCACAATATGGGTGGAGGAATGAGTCAATAAAGCTTTAGACAAGCAATTGACTTGCTCATTCTTCATGTCACAATATGGGTGGAGGAATGAGTCAATAAAGCTTTAGACAAGCAATTGACTTGCTCATTCTTCATGTCACAATATGGGTGGAGGAATGAGTCAATAAAGCTTTAGACAAGCAATTGACTTGCTCATTCTTCATGTCACAATATGGGTGGAGGAATGAGTCAATAAAGCTTTAGACAAGCAATTGACTTGCTCATTCTTCATGTCACAATATGGGTGGAGGAATGAGTCAATAAAGCTTTAGACAAGCAATTGACTTGCTCATTCTTCATGTCACAATATGGGTGGAGGAATGAGTCAATAAAGCTTTAGACAAGCAATTGACTTGCTCATTCTTCATGTCACAATATGGGTGGAGGAATGAGTCAATAAAGCTTTAGACAAGCAATTGACTTGCTCATTCTTCATGTCACAATATGGGTGGAGGAATGAGTCAATAAAGCTTTAGACAAGCAATTGACTTGCTCATTCTTCATGTCACAATATGGGTGGAGGAATGAGTCAATAAAGCTTTAGACAAGCAATTGACTTGCTCATTCTTCATGTCACAATATGGGTGGAGGAATGAGTCAATAAAGCTTTAGACAAGCAATTGACTTGCTCATTCTTCATGTCACAATATGGGTGGAGGAATGAGTCAATAAAGCTTTAGACAAGCAATTGACTTGCTCATTCTTCATGTCACAATATGGGTGGAGGAATGAGTCAATAAAGCTTTAGACAAGCAATTGACTTGCTCATTCTTCATGTCACAATATGGGTGGAGGAATGAGTCAATAAAGCTTTAGACAAGCAATTGACTTGCTCATTCTTCATGTCACAATATGGGTGGAGGAATGAGTCAATAAAGCTTTAGACAAGCAATTGACTTGCTCATTCTTCATGTCACAATATGGGTGGAGGAATGAGTCAATAAAGCTTTAGACAAGCAATTGACTTGCTCATTCTTCATGTCACAATATGGGTGGAGGAATGAGTCAATAAAGCTTTAGACAAGCAATTGACTTGCTCATTCTTCATGTCACAATATGGGTGGAGGAATGAGTCAATAAAGCTTTAGACAAGCAATTGACTTGCTCATTCTTCATGTCACAATATGGGTGGAGGAATGAGTCAATAAAGCTTTAGACAAGCAATTGACTTGCTCATTCTTCATGTCACAATATGGGTGGAGGAATGAGTCAATAAAGCTTTAGACAAGCAATTGACTTGCTCATTCTTCATGTCACAATATGGGTGGAGGAATGAGTCAATAAAGCTTTAGACAAGCAATTGACTTGCTCATTCTTCATGTCACAATATGGGTGGAGGAATGAGTCAATAAAGCTTTAGACAAGCAATTGACTTGCTCATTCTTCATGTCACAATATGGGTGGAGGAATGAGTCAATAAAGCTTTAGACAAGCAATTGACTTGCTCATTCTTCATGTCACAATATGGGTGGAGGAATGAGTCAATAAAGCTTTAGACAAGCAATTGACTTGCTCATTCTTCATGTCACAATATGGGTGGAGGAATGAGTCAATAAAGCTTTAGACAAGCAATTGACTTGCTCATTCTTCATGTCACAATATGGGTGGAGGAATGAGTCAATAAAGCTTTAGACAAGCAATTGACTTGCTCATTCTTCATGTCACAATATGGGTGGAGGAATGAGTCAATAAAGCTTTAGACAAGCAATTGACTTGCTCATTCTTCATGTCACAATATGGGTGGAGGAATGAGTCAATAAAGCTTTAGACAAGCAATTGACTTGCTCATTCTTCATGTCACAATATGGGTGGAGGAATGAGTCAATAAAGCTTTAGACAAGCAATTGACTTGCTCATTCTTCATGTCACAATATGGGTGGAGGAATGAGTCAATAAAGCTTTAGACAAGCAATTGACTTGCTCATTCTTCATGTCACAATATGGGTGGAGGAATGAGTCAATAAAGCTTTAGACAAGCAATTGACTTGCTCATTCTTCATGTCACAATATGGGTGGAGGAATGAGTCAATAAAGCTTTAGACAAGCAATTGACTTGCTCATTCTTCATGTCACAATATGGGTGGAGGAATGAGTCAATAAAGCTTTAGACAAGCAATTGACTTGCTCATTCTTCATGTCACAATATGGGTGGAGGAATGAGTCAATAAAGCTTTAGACAAGCAATTGACTTGCTCATTCTTCATGTCACAATATGGGTGGAGGAATGAGTCAATAAAGCTTTAGACAAGCAATTGACTTGCTCATTCTTCATGTCACAATATGGGTGGAGGAATGAGTCAATAAAGCTTTAGACAAGCAATTGACTTGCTCATTCTTCATGTCACAATATGGGTGGAGGAATGAGTCAATAAAGCTTTAGACAAGCAATTGACTTGCTCATTCTTCATGTCACAATATGGGTGGAGGAATGAGTCAATAAAGCTTTAGACAAGCAATTGACTTGCTCATTCTTCATGTCACAATATGGGTGGAGGAATGAGTCAATAAAGCTTTAGACAAGCAATTGACTTGCTCATTCTTCATGTCACAATATGGGTGGAGGAATGAGTCAATAAAGCTTTAGACAAGCAATTGACTTGCTCATTCTTCATGTCACAATATGGGTGGAGGAATGAGTCAATAAAGCTTTAGACAAGCAATTGACTTGCTCATTCTTCATGTCACAATATGGGTGGAGGAATGAGTCAATAAAGCTTTAGACAAGCAATTGACTTGCTCATTCTTCATGTCACAATATGGGTGGAGGAATGAGTCAATAAAGCTTTAGACAAGCAATTGACTTGCTCATTCTTCATGTCACAATATGGGTGGAGGAATGAGTCAATAAAGCTTTAGACAAGCAATTGACTTGCTCATTCTTCATGTCACAATATGGGTGGAGGAATGAGTCAATAAAGCTTTAGACAAGCAATTGACTTGCTCATTCTTCATGTCACAATATGGGTGGAGGAATGAGTCAATAAAGCTTTAGACAAGCAATTGACTTGCTCATTCTTCATGTCACAATATGGGTGGAGGAATGAGTCAATAAAGCTTTAGACAAGCAATTGACTTGCTCATTCTTCATGTCACAATATGGGTGGAGGAATGAGTCAATAAAGCTTTAGACAAGCAATTGACTTGCTCATTCTTCATGTCACAATATGGGTGGAGGAATGAGTCAATAAAGCTTTAGACAAGCAATTGACTTGCTCATTCTTCATGTCACAATATGGGTGGAGGAATGAGTCAATAAAGCTTTAGACAAGCAATTGACTTGCTCATTCTTCATGTCACAATATGGGTGGAGGAATGAGTCAATAAAGCTTTAGACAAGCAATTGACTTGCTCATTCTTCATGTCACAATATGGGTGGAGGAATGAGTCAATAAAGCTTTAGACAAGCAATTGACTTGCTCATTCTTCATGTCACAATATGGGTGGAGGAATGAGTCAATAAAGCTTTAGACAAGCAATTGACTTGCTCATTCTTCATGTCACAATATGGGTGGAGGAATGAGTCAATAAAGCTTTAGACAAGCAATTGACTTGCTCATTCTTCATGTCACAATATGGGTGGAGGAATGAGTCAATAAAGCTTTAGACAAGCAATTGACTTGCTCATTCTTCATGTCACAATATGGGTGGAGGAATGAGTCAATAAAGCTTTAGACAAGCAATTGACTTGCTCATTCTTCATGTCACAATATGGGTGGAGGAATGAGTNTGAAAAGAGAAATTATACTGTAATCTTTGAGGAAGTATTGTTAAAAGTGATTGATAATATTTTTAGAAATTATAATAGTAGTAATTAGTAAATAATAATTGTTTCCAAATATGGTGACAAAAGTTATTTTTAGACAATGTTGGCGTAACTGATACCATTTGCTAGCTTCTGCTAGCTGTCATGTAAAACCACAAAAGTGGTAAGTCCACTGTAAGTACAATCTTATTTTCATAGAAAGAACATTATCTGAAAGTTAAAAAATCAACTACCTTCCTTATTTATATGCCAACTAACGTGATTTGCAACGGTAGCATTTATTATTTAAATTATTATCAACAATAAAATAACACTAATAACATAGTAGAATATTATTAATGTTTATATTTTATAAAAGACTCCTGCTATAAAAATTAGAATAGACAACTTGGTTTTACTGGCAGAAGATTTGATGTTCAGTCTATCAGTAATAAATATATTGATTTTATAGACATTACGCTGGTAAGAGGACTATTGGACTAATACTCTTAAATGTATAATAGTTGTAGTGTTTTATAATGTCAAATTCTACATGAATATTATATTGCTCAGAACAATATTGAGAATACTACATCTACTCATTGAATAAATTGGTCCTACACCTAAATTTGTATTTTTATGATAATTTCCAAAATATAGACTAATTTTTAAATACCTCTATTGCTATATACTTTAATTTAATTGAAATAACTGGATGAGTGAAGTGCTAAGTAAAACAACTATTCTTTCATCAAATGTACTGTAAATTTTACGTAGGCCTACTCTTCGTTTAATTTTAAATCTTACCTTGCAATTTTCCAATAAGGAGTAGATTCAAGGCCGTAGTCGGGGGGGAGGGGGTTGGTAGGTTGAAGGTTCCAAAACTTCAAAATTTTATCAATAAAATATATATGGCTTTATTGATGGTTCAAACAATATCAAAATTAAAGTACAAGTACAAATTAGGTGGCTGAGTTAACATAAAAAGCACTTCAGAGAGTTTCTAAAAGTGTTTAATATTTAGAATTTTTCCTATCCTTCGGCAGTTAGGGGGTTATGTTACAGAGCTTCTAGAGGTGTTTAGTATTTATCATTTTTTCTAGCCTCCGGTACTTGGGGCATGTGACCACCAAACCCCCCTGAAATTTTTAGCTAGCTACGGCCTTGCGTGGATTACAAGATAGATTTAAAGTTTGATAAGTAAAGGAATAACAGTTACCTTACAGGGTACATGAAGGGAGTTTTCTAAGATCTACCGGAAATGTAGTATTATTGAAAATATTATAATGCTCCAGTTCAACGTAAACTAACGAACAATATTTGTTAAAATAATGTGCTTTGCGTGAGTGAACTCAAGGATTAATTGGCAAGTTAATCTAATCTGGTTTACCAGTGACGGGGAGGTCAGGGTTAGAATCTCGACCAAGTGTACTGAGGTTTTATTTTACTAAATAGTTTTACACTTTCCTTCTCAAATGCGCGTACATTTATTTTAAGTTCTTCCTGATTCATTCTTAATCTATTTTTGTTTTTAAAGGCGTACATTCCGGTCGTATAGTCAGAAGAGGAGAGAAAAAAAATTCTCTAATTAATTTGTACTAAAATTAGTTGAGAAAAACATCTCATCTTAAACAAGCATTCTGTTCTAGGGGACAGTAAGCCGTTTTCAGACACCTTGGCTTGGTCGATAATGTGTTTGTCTATTGAGTTAAGGGTCCCGGTTTGGATTACTAGAATGGACAAATAAAATATGTTAAATTGGGGATACCCTTTTCACAATGATGAGCTAATGGCCTGGGAATTAGGTTCTGTTAAAGAGTTAAGCTATTTTGTAAGTAATGCACCCACAAAAATATTGTTAAATTGCTAATCTCCATATGAGTAGCCTATGTGTTTGTAGACATTTCATAATTGATTTATGACAAATTAGTTCAATAAGAAGTGCTAAAACTAAGGGGAACAGCTGTTATTGATTATAACAATATTATCTTGATAAATAAGAAGCGATATGTCGCAATTAGCGTTTAGCTTTTTTGGGAGTTTCGTTTTATTTATTTACATGGCGTACTAATATTTGTTAAGCTTGTACGTATTTTATTTATCCAAGCTAAAGCTACAAGTATAACCTATTGTATCTATTTGTTGAAATTAAAACTAATAAGTATAAGCATTAATTATAGTTTTCAATTAGAGACGCTAACTTTTTTATTTTAATGGTTTAATTCCATTGAATACTTTACTTATATATGTTAAATAAATCTTTATAAAAATTTTGTGAAAATAAAACCAAAACATATTTAAAAAATATTCTTCAATTTAAAATGGTCAATGTTTTGGTTGGGTTGAAAATGTATGATTCAGAGATTAGGTTTGTTCCTTCCAGGGATATATTTAATTAACGGTCTGAGGTGTGTGTATGGTGTGTAGATCTTGAAAGTATCTTGGACTGCTCTACAATATGTCACTATAAGAGAATTTACAATCAAATAAACTTTCGCAAATGTGTTTAATTCTCGACCAACTAAGTGACGCCGCCGCGCCTTTGATTATTTGCAGTGTAGGCAATGTGCAATACGAGTAAGCTCTGCACTTAGCCGGCTGAAACTATTTTAGGCGCAACCGTTATTAACAGTCGATTGCTCTATTATATTTTATTACTAAACAAACCCATTAATTGCTTATATTTAATTACTGTTGGAAATAAAATGTGTAAATATATTGCTACGTAAGTATGAGTGAGTTCATAGTTGGTATCCAAATCTTTTTCACCTCTTCCAGTAGTCACTATTTTTCATATGAGCTGTGGGTCATCACGCGGTCTATATTATACGGGCAAAATTAGTTGTAAGATTGCGCTCGAACTAGAAAACGTTCCAAAATTCGTAATTATGCATTATTCACTGGGAAATGGTTATATTGGGCCCCCGTTTAGTATTTTTTAATTTTAAATAACTATTTTTAAGTTTTTTTTGTGAATTTAGAAATATGGTAAAATGGTTTCACTTCGTCAAATTCACCGTTTTCTTTATTAGTATTAATACATAAAATCACAACATGGTGTGACGTAATGTTCGAGCTGTTTTGCCCACCTAAGTGAGGTGTTATCTGTGGAGTGAGATTAGTTCTTAAGTTGGGATGGAATGGAACGCTAGTTAAGGAAAATATTTTTTTAATATCTCAAATGAGAACATTTTGACCAAAGCAAATAAAATATTGTTTCAAAGTTAAGTCTAGATTAATTTTCTACACATATTAATATGAATAGTTATTGAATATTTGTCATGAGAATAGTGGAAATTTGGCAGGACCAATATTCAAGAACTGCTGAGATTACTTAAGAGCGTTCCTCATATCAGGCTCAACTCAGCTCCCGGCTCGTGCGAGGTATGGGAGTAAAAGGGAGAAGAAAAGACCAGAAATGTGTGCAGTGCATTCGTATTTGAATGATTACTCGACATTTGCCACTGTGACAATGTGGAACAAAGCGACAAAGTTTATTGTTAATAACCACAGTATATCCTTATTAAGACAAAAAAAAAAGATTTGTGAACAATTCTCCTCTGTGAAGCCATTCTAAAATGATCAAAAATGGTATTTTCAATGCAGTTTTTATCCAAATACGTTTAATATTTCAACAATGTTCAATATTAATAACGTCTATCAAATCTTTATCTCCATTAATGTTTAATCAGAAATGATCCACGTATAAAAGTGTTCGTATAAATTTACGATTTACAGCCGAATGTATAGCAGAGTTGATTGGCATGTGATGCACGACGCTCTTATTTCATGACATTAGGAACTCAAAAGTTAACTGCCGCACTTACAAAAGTACTGCGCCTATATTATTTATTTAGCACCGCATCTTACTACCCATTTGGATTGTACGCTTAAGTACTAAATATGTTAATGAGTTAGGAATTGGGAAGTTTGAATATAGAGGAAGTAAGCCCACGTGGAGAGAGAGTGGAAAACCATTTAGGAAAGACCCTTCCCAGTTCACCCAAGTGAGATTCGAACCTAGATCTCTTCAACCTCGGTAGTCTAGCTCAACACTAAAATAGCGCATTAGCTAACTACGCCACCTATCCCTTTCTTTAGATAGTTTTACTAATAATCCTTAAAAACGTTTAAACTATCCAGCGTGTTCATATTTAGGTAATAAACTAAATGCAGCCCTTTGATTTATGAATATCATTTATAAAGGGCTAGAATAAGACAACAACACCCAAAGTAAACAACGTTTACATCTAGATAGTTTACATATGGTTTACTTATATAACTTAAGTAACATACAAGTATTCGAAAAGGTTCTAGTTCAAGCTGCGATGCTTCACAGACTAAATAAAAGCTTCTGTTATACTTATATTTTTATATAAGATAATAAAAATAGTTTTTTGTTTTACTATTGAAGGTTTTTAGGGGCTAATTACAGATACTTTTAGAACAAATAAAGCAACTGGACTTTTAGATATTTGTTTACCATTTAATTCCGTCTAAATATACTGAGTATGTTTTTATTCTAAATGGTTTCCCATCCTTGCTCCATGAAAATTCTGGTATAGTACATATTTACTAAAAAAAAGTATGTATTCCTAATTCTTAACCTAGTAGAGTAATTAAAATGAGTAAATACTAGACGGGTGTCAAAAAGTACCATTTAATTATTTTTTACATCATCGCATCTTACTACCGATTCGGGTTGTACGTTTATGTACTAATTACTCTTATGGGTTAGGGATGATTAAGGTTAAATTTAGAGGAAAGGTACCCACATTTGCATGGAAAGAGTGGTGGAAACCGTTGAGGAAAATCACCCTCAGTACACCCGACCGGGATAGAACCATATCATCGTCATCGGTTGTATATTTTATAGCGAGACTAGCACCTTAGACCACGTGGCCACGAAAGCGGGTACCATTTAATTATATTGAACAAATCCGATTTAACAATGTCAATATTTCAGCCTTAATAGGGAATCTAAGAATCCAACCAAGGAAATAGATCAGTAGGCAAATGTGCAACCGACTAAGCTACTATAACGATATAAACCCCCCAGCAAGTACCTAAACCGAACACGGGACTATTTCAAGTAGGGTCAATCAGCTTCTCTCACCCAAGAACTAATTTAAAAATTTAGCTTCAAAAGTTTAAATTTTAAATATTAATTAGTTTTAAAATGACACTAGGTTTTGATTACTGGGGTCGAAACTGCTCACAAATATTTGATCCTTATGTGTGGATCTAAGGGTCGGTTTCTCATTCCGACTTAGTAAGCCTCAAGTGCGGCCACACTGGTTTAGGTAGGTGTCGTCATGTACTTAGTGTAGCGCCACACCTGAGCCGTGCTAAGTTTGACTATGAAACTGGTCCTAACTTTAAAACTAATTAGAATATGGCTACAGATTAATTCTTTGAGTGTTTGATAAGCTGATATTTTTGAAAAACGTGCTCTAGGAAAATACATAGACGCAGGGCAGTTCAGAGTATTTAAATAGGATCTGTGGCACAGTTATGATTGGGTGTTGTGAGGAATTATAGAATTACGTTGATTTGTAGTTTGTAGGTCGTCTGTTTATGTAATAAGTTGGATCAGGTGCACTTTAAATTCTCATAGCAAAAGTAAATAAATACATATGGAGTCAATAATAACTTGCTGGTCCAATTTACATACGAAGGGATTTCCAGAAAATACAGATTTTGATATTTTATTAACGTTGTTTTATTGGTATCGATAATATCTACCACAAGTGATAGCTGCAGATCATATGACTTTGCGTATGAGTACGTGAAAGTTGACCTAGTAAGATAGTGTCCTTCCACTGAAAATAGTCCTGCAGTAGCTTAAAAGAGTGAACTCGCCAAACACTTGATGTTGTTGATGATAGGTTGATTGATGTCTCCAATATTCTCGATGTCCTCTTCTACCGGCGTAGTTACGCGGTTGATGACGAATGCTGGGTATTTATATCTACGTCTCCTCTTGAAGTTTAGGGGTAGAAGGGTTGTTCATTAGGCTGAGGTAAATTTTTTTCCTCTTATAATTCGGCTGACCTTGAGACTAGTTTCCAAGTGCATGCATAGGTGTGTTATTATTATTAGCACCGCGTCTTACTACCCGTTCGGGTTATACGCACTTACGCTAACGTGTAATGGTAGGGTGATTGTGAGATGAAATGAAGGACCTACAGTTTAACGTGGAATCCGAACCACGGTGGAGACCTGGCATTCCTCACATTCACCAGATGTCTTGTCAGAGGTGAAGGAAGGGTTTGGTAATCAGATAAATCTTTGCCGGGACCGGGGATCGAACCCCGGCCGCCAGCATAGAAGTCTGACACCTTACCCCTAGACCACCAGGTCACCCATAGGTGTGGATCCCTTTGGTTTAATGTAATGATCTAATTGTTATGTGCTGTGAATGACGTGTGCATTTAATACAAGAGAGATCCTGCGCATTTGGTGTGTACTTAGCACTGGTTTGAGTTTAGGGAACGTGAATTTAGAGCAGTGTTTTTGCAGTTTTTGTAGAAAAACATTTTTATGGCCAAAATAAATAAAATAGTCCTTCGGTACCAACATGGAGTTTAATTTTCTTCACATGGTGAAATCAACAATAATTGTTGAATATCTATCATGAGCGTAGAGGCATCAAGGCCGTAGCCAGGGGGAGTTTTGGGGGTTCAACCACCGCCTCACCCGAAATTTTATAAACAAAATATATATGGCTTTATTTATGGTTCAAACTATATTAAAATTAAGATACAAGTACAAATTTGGGGGTTATGTAACCATATAAAGCACTTCAGAGAGCTTCTAGAGGTGTTTAATATTTAGAATTTTTCCTAACCTTGGGCAGTTATGGGGTTATGTTCCAAAAATAACCACGTGATATAGCTTCTAGAGATGTTTAATATCCATACAGTTTCTTAGCCTTCGGAAGTTATGGTGTTATTTTGCCAAAAAAAACTTCAATTAGCTTCTAGAGTTGTCTAATATCTAGAATTTTTCCTAGCCTTCGGCAGTTAGGGGGTTATGTTGCCATAAAAAAAACTTCAGATAGCTTCTAGAGTTGTTTATCATTTAGAATTTTTTCTAGCTTCCGGCAACTGGGGGTTGTGTCAACCAACCCCCCCCTCTCCCCCTAAAATTATTGGCTGGTTATGGCCTTGACAGAATTTTTAAATTTAGAGAAAAAGTTGTCATTAAATTCCAGGTCACCCTTGACAGATATTCAACAATAATTATTGTTGATATTACCATGTGAAGAAAACTAAACTCTATATTTCTAATGGAGAAATATTTTATTAGTTTTAATAAAAAAATTGTTTTGCTATAAAAACTGCAAAAACGCTGGACTTTTATCATCCTCCCTGCAACCCCACTTAAAAACAAGTCTGTCTACCCAGCGCCGCAGCTGAAAAGATAAGATATACCTTGATTTTATAAAAACTGAACATTTGGACCAACATTGAAAAGTACTAACTTTTTTTGCGGGCAACATTGATAACAGTTTATTATTTTATAGGTAGTGTTAATAACCATCACCCAGTACAGTGCGTCACGTCGCTCTGAGCCGCTGAGTGGAACATTCCATGCGCCTTCCACAGGAAAGAAACTAACTTTAATTTAAATTTACTCAGCACGTTTTTACTTGATTACAACGTGATATATTTATTAAAATGTTGGAAAATGAGAAAAAAAATTGTAGCAATATGGCAATGATTTTCATATAGCCAACATGTGTATTTTGTTTAAAATTTCTCTTCTCTATTTTTAATTAATTAAATCTACGGGAGAAAACAATGAAAACATGCTGCTCTATGGTGATTATGTTGAATTATCCTTCAATATAAATGTGCATTTTACTTAAGTGAGAAATAGACAGGATGATCACAATTCACAACACAAATTAACACGTGTTTTATTACGAGGTATGCTGGCGCTTGACCATTGAACTCGAATGGTGTCAGCATTACACGAAAGCGTGGTTCTTACGTCTTCCCCCGCACATACAAGCGCGGTGCAACGAAAGGGAAGAGTTCTGCTCTAGAAACATCGAGACTTCTGGCACGGCTTCCACGCTGCACTTTACTGGATTTGCTTTCCTAAGGAGTAGACAACGGAAATCCATTCTCGGTGGCGCGGCGTGCTTAGTGGGTAACAAGCTTTAGTCTGGTTTTGGTGACTAGGAGGTCGGGGTTTTAGTCCCAGCTGGTCGTACCTTGATTATTATTTACTTTATCACGATCCCTCGAAGAGAGAAGCATTTTGATCTTAAAAAAAATCTAACTGAAGATTTTGATAAATGTTGACGTTTCATAACCCCTGAAACAGAAAAAATCGCGTTGTGGTCTGTCTATATCTTGGACTAGCGCCGAAACCATTTTACCGATCGGCCTAAAAATTAGTATCGAGGGTTTTCAGTAGGTAAAAGGCCTTATAAAAAATGTTATCAGAGTTATTTTAATTTCTCCTCTAGCGAAAGTAATCTAATCGTTAAAATATTCGGTACAAACATTTTAATAAATATTGACTTTTATGTGCATCCAAACCCAAAAATGTGGGTCTTGCACTTATCTCTATGTGTACCCGGGGGCTAGAATCTAAACAAGTTGATAGGTTTGGTTCGAACTGAATATTTAGATGTTAGATAGCCATAGCCCGAGGATGTATTATTTTATTCTATCCCCAAAATTAAGAGTTTAATGATTACTAATATTTGTAAATTCGATTATTTCTTTAAATGACTATAACGAATTGGTTTAAAATAGATTTGTGAGGATTGTTTGATACGGCAAAGTAAGACTCTATTACTAGTTTTTATGGGGAAAATTTGTTCAAGGACAATTTTTTTTGACTAATATTTGAAACATTCCGAAAACTGTTATAGCGATTTTTTACCGCGTGCTTTGAGTGTGTTTTACATGATAAAAAGAATGTTTCGGTATGTTCGTTTTCTAAGAATAAAAAAATCAATTGAAGACTGATGGTCAAGTTTTGAAAAAAAAATGTTTTATAGTATTTGTGCTTTCTAACGTTTCGACATAATAATAATAATAATAATAAATTTTAGAACGACTGCAATCTATAGAACCAAAGAGGAGTGTGAATGGGGAGGACGTATATTGCAACAGTATGTGGAGGGTCTTGGGCCTGTGTTCCTGTCTCCCTCCCTTAGACCCGGTTCAAATCCGGGCCTAAGTAATTTACTAATTTTTTAAAGAATTTCATCCCCAACTTAAAGAGACGAGTATGATTTTAAAATGGTGCCGTACCACTTATTAAAAATACTGTTCTAAATATTTTGCCGGACTTGCTGCTCAGTTGTATTTATGTATCGTTTTTGTCATGAAAACGAAATTTGTTCAAATACCCTCTTTTGGGTTAGATCTTTTTACTCAAGTATTATAATATAATAACAGACAATTATTTGAATGTATTATCTTTTTAAAAAGAGAACACTCACGCGATGGCTCCCCTTACTAACCGAACACTCCTTCAGGCGATTCTGGTGGATGTGTCGAGTTTTTTTGCTTCGTGACCTTGGCCGTGGCCAGTTTCCGAGACCTTGACAGGCCTCGCGGTAGGTCCAGGTGGTACCTAGGGTGTGTCTCCTCGGGAAAAAATAGAACATGATCTAGCCGTGTACACTGTGGCACTACTTGGCGTATTATCGAGTCTGATTTAGTTGTAAACGGGTGTATCTCCATTTCTCTTCTATAACAGTTGTCGGGAAACATCCCCAAGTCTTCCTTGGGAAACACCCACGGGACCTCCTCAGTAAACATCCCCAATTCCTCCTCGGGGAGATTTTAGCAACCACGTTCTTTTTCATAGGGAAATATAAAAACTACGAATAATTTATTAAAGTAATTTATTACCATCCTTAAAATTATTCCAAATTGCCAATTGATTATCATCAAACACTTCCAGTTCATAATAAATACACAATCTAAATGAAAATCTAATGGAATGTGATAAGAGTACCGAGTTAATCTTCAAGACCAAACACATTCACAGGCCGATGAGCATGTATCTCTATTAAAATACGAATGAACGACCAGTTTATATTTTCCCCATCACATCAACAGCTGGCCGTGGATTACTCAGTCGATGCGTTCCTCTACTTCACATGATTAATATTCATAACGATACTGCCGAAGCAGGAACGAGCTCCAGCAAACAAATAAACCTCTAATTCCAAATATCAGAAAGAAAATCAAATTAAATGCACCAGATCAACATTTTTCAGATATTTTAGAGAAAAGTTTATTAGCTAGAGAAAAAAGAGAACAAAATAATCAGGATAAAGACAAACTTTTATTGTTTCTTTATACAAAAATCTGCAAAGAGTAGACAAAAGACGCCAATTGAAGACAAAAATAGAAATACTGGAGGTTATTGAATAACCTCCAGTATTTCTATAACCGTTATTCAGCGGGCACAGGATTTCTCTTCTCTGCATAGCCAATCACAAATGCATCCCTATTCTCATAGTTACTATTCGTATCTAAATAGTCAGTACAATTCAGGCTATATGAATGCTCCGGCAACCAGTTACACACCACTACCATAATTCGCAGCACTAATCATATCAGAGAATACAATAGCTTAAGCAAATAGATTTTCTTCAGCACAGATAAAAGCTATTGCACCGATCCCATTACCAGCTTATAGCTTCAACTCTCAACAGTTCATTACTCTTTGAGAAATCTTTTTAGCAACAAAAAAAATCTTTAATATTCTTTATTTTCAGAATAAATGTTAATTTAGATATATTACATAATAATGAAATACACTTACCTCAATGTTATTACGAGTGTTTCTTTTGCTGAGATGCTATCTCGTTGAGTGATTGTTTCTACTGAAGTCGTCCTTAATTTGATAATTCTAGAAAATCATAAAAAAAATTGTCGACATCCTAAAAGAATTAAAAATTTTGGTTCATATTCCCTCAGTTTTGGGTAAAGGGTAATGAACATACCGTGAGTTAATTTATCCATTTAAATAAAATGTATCCAGTATTGCCTCTGCCTTTGCTTACACAGTTTATGGCGACGATAGAGTATCCAAATAAATGTTACCTCTTCACCTTCCATTGTGATGATGAGGTAGGTGAGCTGAGGGCTAACACACGTCAAAGGTTTTCATGTGTACACTCACCACTTTTTGCTAATGCAGAGGGTGTCCCGAGGGTAGTGGCAGTGGTAGAGGGTAGTTCCAGTCTGAAGGTGGCTTGAACTTGTAGAGGGATGGATCTATGTCTTTGTCAGAGCTGGTAGTGTAGGATTTTTTCTGGAAGAAATGTTTAAATATAGGAAAGGACATCCTGAACTAGGGCAAAGTTATCAAATTGGGAGTGAGGTGAGAAGGAGAGGCCCTTGGACAGAACATTCATTTCGTGCTTTAAGAGATTGTATTTCTTCCAGAACAAATCCTACACTACCAGCCCTGACAAAGTCATAATTCCATCCCTCTACAAGTTCAAGCCACCTTCAGACTGGGACCCCCCACCACTACCCTCGGAACACCCTCTGGAACAGTTCATCACTTACCTCCTTTCCAATATTGACGATCCACTCTTCTTAAGACACTATCTTTGAAACCGAACCTCAACACCAACGAACAAAAAGCTATCAAAGCACTAAAAAACAACATTGATATCATCATCCTACCAGCTGACAAAGGCTCCAAGTCATCTTGAACCGTATTGACTACATCACAAAGGCACAGTCAGTTATCCGACCACTCCATCTAAAGACCACTCACAAAAGACCCAACTGAAGATCACAACGCGCAGGTTAAAGAGTTCCTACAACGTGAAGGTCCCCGGCAGAATCTCACCACCAACTCAATTCAACTTCGCTTTCCACAAAAGCCTAATCTAATCTAATCTAAATAACCTTATCTTAAAAATATAGCCTTTGCTTTAGCAACACACTCATTCATCTCTGGCAGCTCTGCTGACCAATAATTTTGAACCAAATTAAGTTTGTGGTCCCAGCACTGTATATGCAGAAAATCATTGCTTAAGAGAACTTTCAAAGAAGTCACACATTTCGTCATGTAACACGCACCATCTGTCACAACACAAACTACATTTTTATAAGGAATCTCATACTTGGTGATGGTGTCCAAAAGTTCCCGTAAACATTCTGTTGCTGAAGCGTTCTGCAAAACTTTAACTGCATCAACAAACAAGCTTTGCTTCGAATCAGCACGTAATGTTTTCAACAAAATAACAAAAACACACTGTCCTTTTCTATCAGCTGTCTCATCACAAAGAATTGCAACTTGCTGATTTCTTACATTGTCCTTGATATTATCCTGTCTTTGGTTAACTTTCGGGATCCAAACACTTCTTATAGTTTCTGCCTTAGAGAGGTCTCCTCCACCTAAAACCGAATTGGAAGCATACTAATTTTTGGTAGAACAAATTAATATTATGCTATGTTGGTTGACGAGGTGTGATAAACATCTTGAAAATAACCCAAATCAAACATTTCTATTCTCACCTATTTTTTTGATAAATTAGTAAATAATCAAGTGTTAAAAAAACACTATTTCATCATTAGGAAAATTAAATCAGAAAAGAATGGAAAATAATTGGCCCTTATTTACTTTTGATTTTTAAATAATAACAGAAATTTTAAAAAAATCTTCTAAATGGTTACCTTTCACATATTTATCCATCCAACATTGCTTAGGATGATCTAGTTTTTCAATGGGAATATTGGCTTCCTTAATGAATTCTTTCGGTCTTCTTTTGAGTTTTTAGACTTCATTAGAGAATTTTCAAGGGTAGCTTGTTTTGTTGATTCAGAAACATTACGTTTTTTTCATTTATGCAAGGCACTATTAATATGCTTCAAACACGCGCATTTTACACATCATGGTTTTTTTAACTTTATCAAATATATAAAATCCTTCTTTTCCAAACTCACGCTCTTTAAAAAATACTTAAAACTCTAGACATGTTTAAATATTAAATAAATATGAAAGGTTAGAAACAAAATGATCTAACTAGTAACGCAACGTTAATATCTAACGACCTGATGGAAGTGACGTCATCAGGAAGCCAAAGATGAGTGAAGCTCTAGCTTGGACATGACATTGTTTATGGCTGTTTTAGTAGCCAGTTTTAACACTTTTTAAAGCAAGTCTTTGGTTGAGGAAAATAAACTTTCTTTTGAAAGAAAATTATATTGGTCCAGTTGGTACTATTTTTTTTTGTTCAAGCCTTAGAACGAATGGCTGCTAATGCCAGCAATGCTTTATAATTTATTCACGTTTAGATTGAAAAAGTGACCATAATTCGTGTTTAAATGGCAAAATCGTCAATTTCGTGAACAGATTTAATTTTGTCTTATTTTGTGTAAATATTTTCAGTCAAAACTGTCACAATGAATTTTAATTATGTTTCTATGGCAATTTTAATGTGCTAAGTAAAAGTTTGTAAAAACACAACTCGCGAAATATCGGTGTGTCTACATATAATTGAAGGAAATACTTATCCCTGAATGGACTCATCCACAGGCTGGAAAAAGTTTGTAATGACTTATCCATGAATAGTTTTAATGCAAGAAAACATTTTTGCGCAAAATTATGATAAAAAAGGTGACCATTAAAATTCAAATTAAACACTAAATACACTTATTTCCATAAAGACACATCTATTATATAAATAATATTTGGAGTGTAACAGCGCTTTATATGAGAGATTTAGTAACTAAAACACTGCCTCAGCTGTGAAATTATTTTGGATGAGACTGTGGCTCACTTTCATTTATTCCAAATAGTTTAAAAACTTTATGTTAGTTGTTAAAATTCATACGAGTCTTATTTACATTTTTTTTAGTCAATCTTACAATTGGTATTTATACAAATAATTTATTAAAAATCAATAACCATAGTAGTCACATCAGGACTAAGTTTTTACTTAAATGACATCAAAACTTTTACTCAACACCTTTAATTTTTAAATTTTGAGTGAACAAAATATTTTTCTTCAAAAGCTTTTTACAAGGGCAGAATTTAAATGTATTATTCAGTACTAAAACTGCAATAAAATCAAAACTTTTTGTCCCTTTTCCTGATCCTATTAATATTTTAAACATCTACTATTGCATTTAGCTTAATTGAGACTATCAAATTCGATCCCTCTCTGATCAAATAACCATAAACTTCAACTATTTAACCTTTTCTTTTTATTGGAATGAGTGGTAAGAACCAGTTTAAACTAAAATGATAAATTTGATAAATAAAAACAGAAAGTGAAAAATTATTTTTAAATTTTACACATTTCCCATCCTGTTCCTACTTCCTGAGGAAGATATAAATGCATCAAAATAATTAAGTTTGTGAAATTATATATTTACCAAGATCTAATAATGTGAGTGCAAGTTTGATTATTTATGATTTTGAGAGAACTAAACTGAAGCCTAAAGCTCAGAATCAAAATGGCCAAATAAACCTAAAAATTTGCAGCCCTTGGAATTAATATAATGCATAATAATTGTGTGTATGTTAAATTATGAATCTTACATTATCCAAGATATGTGTAGTAAAATACTATGATGGCTCATTTAAAGGAACTAAACTAATATCTGTAAAAGATCCCAAGAAACAAGTTTATCCACACGTTGTTTACTCTGAAAGATAGAAAACTTAAAATGCCGACTACACTTCAATCAAATATTTTAAGAAGCACAAAAATAAAAACATGCAAGTTAAGTTTGCTATCTTCCAGGGTTAACAAGGGGCACCTTTGAAAACAAGAATATGGAAAACTAGGTGGTAAAATTAATGAAAACTCAAAATCTAGGAAGTAAACAAAGTACACATCCTATACATGAAAAACGTTTTATTACAGCCCTTAGTTTGTTAATATTTCTCATTTACAGCAGCTGTCCTTAACATGGAATTGGTAGATTTTGTTCCACATTTAGCTAAAAATGTGAAAATAATTCAGTCATATTTTTCTAATGAAGAACTAAGGTATGGTGTAACTTTTAAAAACAAAAATTCGATTAAAAAATTAATGTCCTTAATTTTACAGCTACTAAAAATAAAATACCATACCATTGTGAAATAATAGACATGCCATACCAGAGTTCTAGTATCCTTTATCATGGGTTATCTCTGCCGACCATGTTTTACAAAAGATGTTAATGATACACTGTGGAGAAACAACAAGAACTTAAAACCATTTGCATTACAAATACAGATTTACATTATTGCAGCAATTTAAGAAGCTTAGCAAGTAAAAATATTTGCAATTTACTGTAATAATAAAATATAAATACAATTTTAAGCAAAGCCAAACTTAAACCTTTTTTAAAGATGCATATCTTATTTGCCCAAAATTTGATGCTTCACAAATATTTTTTTTTGCAGTTTACCCACTTTATTCACTATAATTAAATGATTGACATGTTAAAATAAAGCACAGAAAATAATGATCACGATGAGAAGAAATGATCTTGGGCATTAAATATGTGAGAATAGAGTAACCAGAAAGTGATATGGGCATTTGTAGTATACCCTTAAGCATTGATTTCTTTTAAGAATGTTTGAAGTGAATAATATGATTTTCAATAAGCTAGAAATTTAAATGTTGATACAGTTTGTAAAGGTGTATTTCTATGCCCTATCATTTCTCATAGGTCCATCTCTTCTTGTTGCAACAAACAAACAAGCAAATGGAACAGTTTTGAAAAGGGCTGTAAGGAAACAGGATCTCAAGTACTGGTAGCACGCAACACTTGACTTTCTCCTGTTATGCAATGTACACATTTGGAGGATGAAGGAGTGAATAACCAAGTGTGAAATAACATTTTTGTGTGGGCGAGAGTCCCCTTTTTAATTATAATAATGAAATATAGAAGAGACTTGTGACATAACAAGATTGCTGCTAAAATATTTTACTTTTAACACTGCTACATAGTTTTGTGTTCAGCGTAGAAAGAAACAAACAGGCCAGAAGGCTATGTAAACACATGTTATAGTTTGTTTTTTGTAATATGATTATATACGTACTCTCATTCAATCACAACAACAAATTTAACCAAAAACAACAAATCAATGTCCATGACAGATGGTAATATGTGAATGTGCATTTAAAAGAAATAACGTCCAATTCATGACTTACACATTCAAGTCAAAATTTCACACAGCGTTTCAATAGTTTTATTCGCTTCCGATTCACTATGTACACATGCTTCCAATCAGGAAACTGATAACTTACATTTCGCTTCCAGCACTGTACTTTTTCTTTTAGTCAGTATAAACATATTGCATTCCCATCACACATTCACACTCTTAACTTTAAGGGTTTAAATAATTTCGGATAGCTAGCAAAATAAGGTATTTTTTTATTTTATATTAGTTTCTGTTTTGGTTGGAATATCATACAAAATGACTGTTTGGGCAAAAGGCGATTTATATAAACTTTAAGGAAAATTTCAATTGTTGATACAGTCAGGTGAGTTGAATGAAAATTTATCTTTTCATTTTCACGCCAAGATTTATATATAAAAAAGAAAACAAAGTTAAAGGGAAACAATGGCGCACATATTCTGGTCATGTCCTCCAAGTGACCCAGATAAACCCTCGTAGCAAGCAACAGTCGATTGCTCTCTTGTCAGTGATACAGTGTTTTACGGCTGGATTGCTCCGGTAGATATTGGTACTGTCCCCGGAGAAATGATGGGAGAGCTTGGCACCAGACCGCTCACTATTGAGTTGCCAGAATGGGAAGGACCCCCTAAAACACACACCAACTATTAAATATGGTTATAATAATGAACTTTAATCCTAAATTTAAATATAAATTTGAATTATGGTTCAAATATTCATGACATAGTTATATGATAGTACTAAAACTGTCTTTTGAAAATGTAATAACTTAACTCAATCAATTTAAAACTTATTTTATGCTTGCTTAGGGGCTATTAATAAACCATGCAACACTGTAGAGAGGGAGGAGGGGAGGGGGGTACATCACAGTGTTCAGTAACACAGATCTTTTCTTGTTTTGACAAAATATTGTTATTTACGTGTTGCCCGTTAATACACACACCTATAGATAACGTTCAATTCCGAGTTAAATGAGATCTGAATCTATATTTTGGTGTCACAAGAGCTGCCCTGTAAAAATAAGTCACTCTTGATGCAATGATGTGAAAAGTTACTTAACACAGGTTGGGGGGGGGAGTCAGGCAAAATGTCTACTTGGTGTCATACGGGGGAGGGGGGCCCACAAAGGTAAGAAAAAAAGTGTTAAATGGTCTATAAAGATAGATTAACGACACCCTTAAAATCTGAAGAATACAACATATATTATTATTCTTAAGCTTTTTTTAAATTAGTGAAAAAAATATCTTGGTGAGAACTTGTTTATAATAAACGAACAATTTTAATTCATATTTTACTCAAAACAAACCAAAATCAATTGTAAATTATGGCGCAGAGTAGATAATTATTCTGGTTAAGCAGGAAAAATTGGTTAGGTATTCTATCATATTATAAGATTATTTTAATTGTTCTTATTGAACAAAGCCAAACAGGCCTACTTATTATTTGTGTAACAAGTATTATCATATGGGAAGAGACAGTTTATTATCATATGTTGTTTGACCTGCATCAAACAATTTATTTAAAAGGTGGGGTAGTCAGTCATACAATCAAGCACTTTTGAAAAGCTTGTGTTCCAAAATTCAATCCAGCAGAACGACTACAAACAAATGTGATAGATACATATTTAATTTAAAGCAAATTACATTTTAATAAACTGTGTTAGTTGAGGTTACAATATCAACAAACTTTTTTTAGTTCCTTCAAAAGGTACCCATAACTGTACCACAAGGTCAGAATCCACTAAATAGATGGATTTTCCCTTACAGAGATCAGATATATGTTTATTATTTTACTATCTTGGCATGAGCCAAGCTGTTCTCCAAAATAGCAGATACATATTTTAGCAGGCATTTGCAAGGTCCACCCCTTTATTTAGGCGTTTAAAATTGGGGCCATGAATACTTTTTTTTTGTTACCACATCTCATTGCTTGTTCAGGATATATCCATACATCTATAGCATTTTTCATTAAACCATCTTTATTTAGAGATGGGGAATAGACTCATAACTCTTTTAGCTTACTTGGATTGATGTTTAATACTTAAATGGTATTGGCTGTTATTGTAAAATAAAAAACTTTCAAGAAATTGAAGTCAAAATCAAAAAATTATAATGCTGCTAGACTAGTGTAGTATAGCTGGCATCAAACCAAAGTTCACATTAAAAAACACAATATTCCCAATTTTAATCTATCATGTTTATTTTTCAACCTTGATACTTAAAATTTTTCAATATTGATTTGTATAGTAAATGATCATTTATTTACTTTTGTTTGTAACAAGCATGAAAATAAATTACTTGGCTATTAGAATTAGGTTAAAGACAAGACATGAAAGCATTGCAAACATTTAGAAACAAGATGTCGAGAAAATTAAATACATTCTTGATTAAATTTAAATGAAACTTTAGTAATCATTAACATTTACCTCTTAAAAAAATTGTAGATACAAAATTTTTGTAAATAAAAAAAAAGTGTATTTTCCTTCATTTTCTTTTAAAACAATGTTGCATTATTTTATTTTAAAAGTAAACCAAGTTTTCACACCATTCTCAATATGTATCAATGGAAGAATTGTTATTTCCATACTCTTAGGTAAGTCTGTATATTGTGGTATCATTAGCTTAAATTTCAAAGTCTTCTTCATACATACTGTATTTAAAGTTTCTAAAATACACATGCAACTTTTTAAACTATGTTTATGTGTTTGTCTCAAGTTTAAATAAAACCAAACATTTAAAAAAGTTTATTATAGATTGATATAAAATACCAAATAAGTTTTGGCCTAATAAACTTTATGTACACCACTACTTTACAAAAACATAAAATCTACATAAAAGTGAACATGCATCAAAAATGCTAAATATGAACAAAGATAAAAGTTAAACTTTTTTTTAAATGTGCTCATTTAAAAAATTGTTGCAAAAATAAATAAGTCCCATCTCGTAGAAAATAATAAATAATAGAAAACAGTAACATTGTTTTTAACAATCTCATGTCCATAAACTTATTTAATGGAATAAATCTCTAGCGTTTTATAAAACAGTAAGAAAAAATGTTTCCCACTTTTAAGGAGAATTTATTGGGTTGAGTTTTAATACTATACCAATTATTTATTAATGGCTGAATAAATAATACATTGTTAATGTTTTGAGAAAAACTGGTAAAAACGAAAGAAAATGCAGCAGCTTATATAAAAAAGGAAGGTGTGATTCAAAAATCTTGTGTACTGTGTATTTGACTTCCGCTTTTTACAATGATTTAGCCAATGACCATTCTCACCACATTTAAGTCGATTAAAATTACTAGGTATACAGTGATCTATCACTAAGTTAACTGCACAAAACAAGTGACCTTAAATTAAAATCAAATCCACTTAGAATAGTTCTTAACTTACCTTCCATTAAGAGGCCTTTAGTCTGGAAGAGACAAAATTAAGATTTAATATGTAAATTTCAAACAAAGTATTTTCAGACAAATGTAAATTTCCATGCTTATACAATTTACAAAATAATATTTTTATTCATGTGAACAAAAAAAACCACATTTAATCAGTTTCTCACAGACTAGAAAGGCTTCTTAATTCATTACACTGAAGAGAATAATGTGGAAAAAATTATAATGCCTAGCCAATAATAAGAATTACTTATTTTAAAACTTGAAAGCAACATAATTTTTCATTTCTATACAAGAACTTGCAAAAGTTTACTTTCAAATTTAGTTTTGTGGAGCAGTTGTAGCTATTTGGAAGCTGTTGTTTAACACAATGAGTAAATGGCAATGAATCATTTAAAAATTAGTAGCCTATGTGCACATACACGTAAACCTAAAAACATGAATTGTAATATTTTTATTAGTTTTTAATTAATAAAACATCTAATCAGAATAAAAGTAATATTAATAAAATAGAGTTTGTCATGAGAATGTTGCAATAACTATGACAAGCAGAGGTTTGAAATCTGATAAATTAGTAGACCCTGTTCACAAATGTATAGCCCTCGAACCCAGAATTCAGTTTTTTTTTAAATTAAAAATTAGAGGTCTGCGAGAGAATTTTTTTTTCATGTCCATCTAGAGCCAGTTTCTCATGAAGCTCCCGAGTATCAAGCCCAGCTTGGGTTGAAAAGATATATCATTTTCCTAGTTATTTATATAAATAGAAACAAATATATATATATATATTAAAATTATTTTAATTTCTTTTAATGAAATAAGAATCATAATATTAAAAAAAGTTTCAAAAATAGTTTAAAAAAAAAAGTTTAAATAAAAAACTACGCTAGGTTCGTGTTGAGCTAGAATGCAGAGGACGAGGAGATTGAGGTTCAACTTTCACTTGGGTGAACTAGGGGTAGATTTCCCTAAATGGTTTTCCACTCTCCCTTCATGCAAATGTGAGCTCACTTCCTCTATATCTAACCTTCCCAAACTTAGAATTTATTCTTCAGTTGATACCCATTAAATTGTGGAGTCAATTTAACCAAATCCAAGATGCTCCCCATTTTCAGTGATTTTGAATAGATTTTTTAAAAGTGGTATTTATTTTATCATGAATGAAATGCATACTAATCATGGTTAACTTATTTTGTTATGTTAACAAATTGTTTTTTTTATTTACAAAACAAAACACCTAGGGTTGACTTAAAATCTTAATTAGGGTTGCAGGATTGCTAAGGAATTTCTTTTTTTTTCCACCAATATTGCTTTTACATAAGAAGGGTAACTTTGAAAAAGTTTCATAAAAACAATGAGAAGTTAATTTTTACTATGATAAATGATAACCGTTAGTGAAAATCTTAGTGTCATACATACCTTACTCCCGCTAAATATAAACATTGAACTCTATCATTAACACGCTAGTTTCTAGATTGTGACACTTTCACTTTCAAAATAATATACAGAAAATAATATAATATAATATCAATTAAAGAGATGGAGGTGGAAATCAAAGGATAAATAATTAAATATTCAACCAACTGTTGCTTTTATAAGGAAACGATAAATATTTCACATGTTACAAAAAATCTAACCAATGAACACGTCTGCTGTGAATTACCATAAAAGTCAGCCGCCATGGCAACAAAGCTTAAAAAATTAATGATAACTAAACAAAAATCTTTATTATTTTGGAACCGATGATCTAAGAATATCTAATCAAAGATAATAATTTTTTTGATATTATTTAAAAGTTAGATATTTTGTGGAGTTTCACGGATTAAAACTAAAGTTTGGCATCGCTAAAATTGTATCGTAAACTCTGCGTATAGTCCGTTCACAGTAGGAATATTTTTCTGAAAGGCCTTTTACCTTTTTATGTAGGCATAACCCAATCTTTTGTCTGCGATTTTAAGACGACGCCTAGATTTTAAGGCTATAAATTTGGGGGGAAAAACTCGTCTTAGATTCAGATGAATATGGTATCTCTAAAATGTGGTAGGACAACAATGATAAAGTGAATTATTTGTATAAGAAGACCTACTATACTGAGCCAAATAAAATGGCATAATTATGTGAACAGTTGATTTTTTAGTAGTATCAATACATATTACTTTTGTAGTATTTCAAATTGAATTTAAGCCCAATTTTAATAAATCATATAAAAAAAAAAAAAAATAGATTTTATGTATAAGGCAAATTGATTGGTAATTTACTAAAACAATGCCATTTAAATTGTTATATAAATTTATATTTGTGAGTATCAGCATACAATAATATTCGTCGCGTATAATTTAATTTTCCAAATGATAAGACATAGCTGCATGCTAGAATGGCTGGATGTATGCCAATCCCTGAGGACCAGAATGTGATTGTGGGCCAAATATGTAATGGTCTGCTAACCTCAACTACAGTGGTGAATTATGCAATCGCCTTATCGAGGGGAAAATCATGTTCACATGGGTTTTAAAGGTTTGTTACCAGGAAGAAAATGCATCTCCACACACAGCTACACCCACATGTAATAGCACAACTTAACATTCCTACATAAGGAATTAAAGAAAACTGGTGCCAAACAGTTGTATCAAATTAAATATTAAAAGGAGGATAGAAGGGCAAAGGTACATAATTAAATTTTGTTGTGATCTGATTGTTAACTTTGAGGCCTACTGTTTACTGAGAAGTGTGTAGATTTTACCCATCAATCCTCTTTTCAATACTTACTTAATAAATTTGTTTAAAAAAATCGAAATCCATAAAAAGAGGAATTATATTTGGAGAAGGTACAGGAAAGATGGATAAACACATAAAAGGGATGAACACAATATGGCTTTTACAATGAAAAGAATGATAGTTAGCACCGCGTCTTACTACCCGTTCGGGTTATATGCTTTAAGTACTAATTACGCTAATGGATTAGGAATTGGGAAGGTTGAATTAGAGGAAGTGAAACCATATTTGTGGGGAGGGAGTGTGGAAAACCATTTAAGAAAAACCACACCCGGTTCACCCGACCGAGATTCGAACCCCGAACTCCCCGTCCTCAGCAGTCGAACTCAACACGACAAGCGCGTAGGTAATGAGGTAATGGTTGCCTATAAAAGAAAGTGATCCGTCACCATCCAATCCCCGACCTAGGTGTCATTATACCGGAGCTCATCACAGAGGATTGTGAAACGTGCAACGCAACATTCTAAAAGGAAACCAAAAAACCGCATAAGCGAGAAAATGGAAAATTATAAATGAAAGGACACATAGATAGTAACGTATAAAAGGTATAACATAAAGGACAAACATAGGAAGAGGAATTGCAATATCTCTAATCTAAAAGGTATTTTGTGAATTGAAAGGATAGAACAGGTTAACTTTGCGGGAGTTCACCGAATTTTTTAAATCTAGTGGAACACAATATTTACAGAACAATATTATTCTTCAAGCTTTTACTGTCCCAAAAAGGTTTTATTGGGCAGAGGATGGACATGATTGTCTATAGTAGTTGCTTATTATGTTTGGTTAACCAATGGAGAACAAAAAAAAACAAGAGAAAGTCTGCCATCATCTTTATCCTATGTCTGATAAAACCTTTTTGTGGCAGTAAAAGCTTGAATAATAATATTATTCTGTAAATACTGTTCCACTAGATTTTTAAAATCAGTGAGCCCCAACATAGGTAAGCTGGACTTATATCCTCTCAATTAAAAGTAAACTTTTTTTAGCAGCATTATTTAATTAACTTATAAGGTAGTAAATAAAGGAATAAAAAGTAATAGTTTCTCTTCTGTTGAAAAAGGTGGCCTAAGAACTATTGTGATGTGTTGCAATTTAAATATGATCTTTTAAACTTACAATTTTATGGTTAAATGTGTTTACCCTTTTTCCATTTAATGTTCATTGAAACTAGTTGTTTGATATTTTTTTTTCCATTTGTTTAGGTTAAAGAATATGACAAAAATAGAAAACTAGCATGGCTTAAATAAGCATAATAAGCTTCCCTTATGAAATTATTTGAATATGTTTGCTTATATGTGCACAGTAAAATTTATTGTTAAAAATTATTATCATAGAAAAAATAAAGAGAAGAAATTTTTTGTCTGCAAAATTGCATGTTTTTTTTTACCGAAAATTCCAAATCAACATGTAAATTGTCTAATAACTATAGCAAAGTAATAATTTCTTAAATAATAAAATGTTTTCAATTGAAATTATAATGAACACATTTAAAAATTATATAATAAAAACTTGCTGAAAGCAATTTCTTAAAAAACACATTTATCTATAGGTACAGTATCCCCATAGTTTCTTTGGTGCTAATTGACAGCTAAAATCTCTGGAAAGTTACCAGACCAAATTATGTATCCCTACGGTGAACCATATGATCTGCAAAAACATGTGTTTATCAGCTGTCACTTTTGACAGTCAAAATGTAGGTATATACCTAAATGTTGACCGTCAGGCGTCAGTTGTGAGCTGTCAGTCAGCACCAAAGAAGCCATGGGGTTACTGTACTATGCATGAACTATTGTAAAATATGTAGTGGTGCTCAACCAGGAAATGTAAATTATTGTTGTCAAAACAATAATATTTCACAGTTAAACAATAAAATATGTATGAAATAAAGTGCATTGAGCAAAAACAATCGGTGATAAATAAAATGATACAATATTAGGAAAATGGTAGAGCACAAATAAAAGTAAACACACTAACACATATTTACACACACTTCAATATGTTGATGCTCTTATAGCACCTTCCCCAAGAAGTAGTAGTAATTAGACTAATACTTTTCTAATTACTACTACTTCCTGAGGAAGATGATATAATAGCATCGACATATTGAAGTGTGTGTAAATGTGTGTTAGTGTGTTTACTTTTATTTGTGCTCTACTATTTTCCTAATATTGTATCATTTTATTTATCACAGTTATATAATAAATAAATTTGTGAATTATTATACCAATAAAAAATATTTAATCAAACCCAAAATTACAACACAAAAACATTTTTGTCCCCACCAAAATATGAGGGTGGGGTCTGGTGGCCAGGGTCTGATGCAATTTTCAAATTTCAAATGCATGATGTGTTTATACATTCCAGACAACAATGGTTTCTGAGAGTACCCCTTTCAACACCCTTGGTCAAGAAACAATCTTTATAGCCCTAAAACTGCCAGAAATATGTGTTGTGTCTATATTTTCAGTTTATTTTGTTTTAATATCAGTTAAAGATATATAAATTTTAACACAATTTAAAAATACTATTGGTCGAATTCATTATTTTACAAATCCGATACCTGAATCTTAATCTCCCATATACCTTCAAATCCCAAATCTTGTGGCCCATCCCTATAAATTACAAATTTGTGTCCTGAAGATGGTACAGTTCAGCAATATTTAGGGGTGTGCGAAGCCAGTTTTTTCAGTTCGAAGCGAAGTCGAAGCGAATATTCAAGAATATTCTCGAAGTCGAATCGAAGTTCGAATAAAATTTAAACAACTAATAATAGCTCTTAAAACAAATTTTTTTTCAAAAAAAAACTGGATGTTTTTAGCCTTAATATATTTATATTTAGTTCAAATGCTATTAAATTGATATATTTTATCTAACTTTAATAAAACCTTACAATTTAGCCTAATTATGTAATAATACACAATAAGACATTAACCTTTTTAGAAAAAAATATGTAGGCCTACTAAAAAGACATTTACTTGGGCACGTAAATAGACAATTATATTTTATAAAAAACATAGGTATATACTATATTAGGTTAAGTTATAACCTAAGAAAATATTTACACAGTCCTGTGACATTGTGCAATAATATTATCCTACATTTGATTTGCAATTTAACTTTAAAAAATATTCACTTCAGGGCAGATTATGTTATAACTTATTTTAAAAAACGTGTATTAAGAATTAAGAAAAATTATATCAACATCAAACAGTTTTTATAAGTTAAAATAAAAACAAACATTGTAAGAAATTATCCACACAGGCAGTTAGAAGTGTTACTTTCTCTTCAAGTTATTTTGAAGGAATGTTAATTCCTCGACATGAATAGGAGTTAACGTTTCACACCTGGCAGTTACAATGTTTCCTGAACTAGAAAATACCCTTTCACTGCACACACTTGTAGCAGGTATTCCCAGGTATTTGAGGGCTAACTTGGAGACATTAGGATATTTCCGAGAACCCTCTTCCCTCCACCAGATATAGGGGTTTGTTGATCTGGGCACTCGTGGCGGATGGACTACGACTGTAATGTCCCACAATTGCTTTTGCCTTTGTCAAAAGCGTAAAAACCCCAGAACATTCTGCTTTGGCATCATGGATAGCTAATTGTAGGGAATGGGCAAAACATGGAATGGAAATAAACAGGGAATTAACTGCAGAACGAACATTTGTAGCATTATCGCTGACACAATATATTGGAAGTTTATCATCATTTAAAGCAATGCCCCATTCACATACAGCCTGTTGCAGTGTAGCTCTGATGTTCACAGCTCTGTGTGATTCATTAAGTAGCACAGTGTTCATTGTAAATGACTTGTACTCAAAGTCTGGTTTTAAATAATGACACGTCAGACTTATGTAACTGTCATGTGCACGTGAGTCCATCCACCTGAGGTAAGCGACAAAGCAAAAAGTTGGGGTAAATCATTAATAAGTGTACTACATGTTTCATTAAGTTGATGAAGCCTTCTTCCTCAACAAACTTGTAGGGCAAGAGACTCATTGCCAACATTTTTGCAATTTGCTTTGTAATTTTGTGTGTTATTGGGTTGGTAGGCTGCATGATTAAACCTTTCTGAAAGGCACCTTGAATTGATGATTGAACCAGTGTGTCTTTTTTAGGAGCTGAAGTAGTTTGTTTTATTGACACTTGCTCTTTTAAATTCATTGAATTGAGATGGATGCGTCTCTAGATGGTTTGAAAGTGTTTTTGTTGTGCTGGAATAGAGGATTTTAAAAATTAAAAACTTGAAATCAAAAATGTAAGTTATATTTTAATCAGATAATAAAAATATTAGGCTTAAATGTATTAAGATCAGTAAATTTGCTTGAATGCTAGAACTATATAAACTTGGGAAATTAAAGAAGTAATTTGTAAAATCCAATATTACTGTTCAATCTAACACATTAAAATAAAACGTAGATAAACTGCAACACATGCTCTAAATAAGCTATCAAAGTTATTTTTATTCCAGTTTTAAATTTTTTAAAAAAGGTAAATCTTTTGGTATTACAGAAAAATATGCATTCTTTTAAAAAGAAAAACGTTTCTAATAGCAATAAGTCACCTGTTGGCGTTTTGTATTTTTTCAGGCATATTTTACACTGGGCAGTTTTCTTAGAAGCTCTCGTGAAAAATACCCATATTTCACTTTTAATTTTCTTTGTTTCGGACATTTTCGTAGGCTTAACCAAAACTATTGATAAATAAATAAGAAACAGAAACAGTCTAATGTTGCCAACATGAGGTCATCAAATTTTCCATCAAGTTTTTGGGTTAATATAAATAAATCATTTAATTGTTTAGTTAAATAAAAAAGTATAATTTAAAATTGAAACAAAATTTAATCAGTAAAGGGTAAATATGTTTGCTTATATTCTGTATCAAAATTAATCTTTTCGACTTTCAATCAAGTTTTTAATTTATCTCTTGGCGCATGCGTCATAACATTTTCTGTTGAGTAGAGCAAATACACGTGAAGGTCATTTCATTTCAGAATATTGAAAAAGATTCACTTGAAAAAAATTATGCAAAATTCAAAGCAAAAATATGATTTTAAATTGTATATTGATTTTTTATAAATATTATTTTTATCACGTGAATTTAGGTCATGTGGCGGTGAAGATAGCTGAACGTATTTAATTTGTGAATCGATCAGGCCGTGTAGCATCGAATATAATCGATTATTGAAATTGTGTAACTATCGATATATTCAATATTTCATCAAAACGAACTATTTAAAATTCACAAGTTATTTATTGAGAGAATAAGAAAAAGATACTTACAGGAACATTTTTTTTAAACAAAAATAGTGTGATCACCATTTATTAAAAGTGGTCACTAATCTCAGTAGAAATATTGTGGAATAATAATAATTATGTCAGTCACAATCAACTAGTCGTTTCATAACCATGGCCTTTTGTGTCAATACATAGATATTAAAAAATATCGAACTAATCGATATTTAACCTATAAATCGATAAGGCCCATCTTTCGTAAAAGTAAACAAATGAAAATAATTTGTATTAGAAGCTTGCGCCTCATACATATTACATATTAGTAAGTATTCTATAATTCAACGTTTATTTTTGTTTTAAATTGTGAATTGTGTGTGGTAAACATGAATATAATCTACTAGAATAATAGCTCAGAATGGTTAAAATTGAAAATACTTATATATATTTTTTGCCGAAGCTTCGAATTTTTCGAAGTAAATATTTTTTGTCGAAGTCGAAGCCGAAGTTAGTTAATATTCGCTTCGACTTCGAGATTCTCGAAGCTTCGCACACCCCTAGCAATATTATAATTGAGATGTTCCATGTAAAAGTTAATCCACAAAACTAGATGTAATCATGGATTCTAAAATATTTCCCTTCACTTAAAAAGGATAGATTTATGTGATCTAAAAGGTTATTTGAATGACAAAGAAACTGATTCACTCTTAGTCAAGAAACATGGTTGTTATACAAATCATCTGATTATTCCGAATATAAGCAGTCAAGAAGATTAACCCCTTAACCAAATGTTATTTTGATGTACTTAAAGTATATTTTTATAAAAATTAATTAGGTGATTTTTTTTAAATCAATTTTTAAGGGCAAAAATAAATAATGTTCTAATCAACTACCATGTACATTATTTTAAAAGTTCTTAATAGCGAGAACAAAACAGCTTCCATCCATCACGGTTTTGATTTTTTTTCTTACAAGATTTCTTCTTCTGACACATTATTATTAGAAATTTCTTACTAGATGATCGTCATCACCTTCCCCAAATACTTTAGATGTCTTTATTTAAAAACTCTTGAATTGTTATTATCTAAAAGCCAGTGGAAGACGTCATGATGAAAACTTGTATAAATATTTACTGACTGGTCTCAATTGAAACAAGTTGTTCACTATATATTTGAAGCTAAAAATAGTCTAAAATGTTCCCAGCAAATGGGGGTATATATTAAAAAAAATTCGACACCTTAATGCAGTTAAAAATTTAATAATGTGTGGTCAATTTCCCTAAAACAAATTTATTTTACAATCTTGACAAGAATGTCAAATACCACACCTGTTTTTTTGTATTTATTTAGCAGTGCATCTTACTACCTGTTCAAAAGTTGTACACCTATGTCTAATGTGTTAAGGATTAATAAGGTTAGATTAAGAGGAAGTGTACCTACATTTGTGTGGAAAGAGAAAAGAAAACCACCCCCAGTACACTTAACTGGAATCAATCCTCAATCTTCTCATCTTTGGCAGTTCAGTCTATTGCAAGAGTAGTGCCTTAGACCATGCAACCACCAAAGTGGGTTGTATTGGTATTGTAAGGATTGAAAATCAATCTTGATAAGGATGTCAAATTCAAGATGCATATTCTTAACGGCTTTGGAAGAATCAAAAATCAATCAACTCTCTAAATCTCTGTATGCCAAACAAAAATATTCGGAATTGTGCATTTTTAATCAATATAATCATTATTAGAACTAATTTACCAGAAATTTGTAAATATACTCACAACTAGGGGTGGTCAGGCACTCGAATTTTCGGGAAATAAATCGAGCATCTAAAATTCCTGGAATGGCAGGAGAGTATTTTTTATGCTCGTACTTCTAACGGGCATCTCAAGAACTTGGTAGTTTTTATAATACGATGTTAGCAATAACCTCTAATTCAAACATTGAATAAAAAAAAGAGTTTAACTTATATTCACAGTTGAATTCAACAACAGTATTACATTTTATTAATTTGTAAATTATTAAGTTTGCTTTCAACAAAACTACGATAATGTTTCTAACAGGTTACAAGTTCCATAACATAACAAAATAAAGATTACTACAATTTAATTTTCTCTGTCAATGCACACATTATGAAATCAACATTTCCACATAGAGATTTTTAGCCCCTATGCTTGCAAAAACTTAAATTAGTTTTCTTTAGTTTCATTTTACTAAACCGATTTGTTAGTATATAAATAGAAAAGTACACATCAAATGAACATTAAATAGGAAACAACCATTTTACTTCAAATAAACACATTTTCGATTTGTGTGTGTTTCAAGTTATTAGATCCTTTCAATTTTTCAAATATTTATTTGCATTTATGTAGTTAATAAATTATAAATTGTACTATAAAGTAAATAAATACTATTTATTAAATAGTAAATACTAAATAACGTTCAATTCAACTTTTTTATTTATTTGTGTTCCACGTCTTTAAAACATTAAATATTTGTCTTTTAGTTAAATAATTTCTTTTGTGAATTTTTATTAATAGTGTTATTTTAAATTTATATAAATGTATGTGAAAAAGAAGCTCATATGTCCGACGAAGAAATGTTGATGAGCCCCTACCTCAACTAAACTTGCAGGCAAGCTGTAGCAGTATTTCTTATAAAAATGACCACAAAATAGGCCTAGTGATATTTATCGGAAAGGAAATTCCAGTAAAATTCTTAATTGGAAATTTTTTCGCCAAAATAGATAAAGATAATACTAAATGCAACAAATGTAATGTTTCAATCAAGGGTCTAGAGTTAAACACTACTATTCTTCACCATAATTATATATTAGTCTTCTATTAGACTTGTTTTGATGTTATTATTGTTTGATCTAAACATAAATTGATAATTGATTATTTAGATATTGCTACTTGTAAAACTCTTTTAAGGTGATGATATTGAGATATCGAGTTTGACATTACTAAGCGTGAAATGTTTTGTGCATGTTTATATTTGATTTTTCTCCAAATATGTTAATAAATAGTTAAATACACAATATGAACAAAAAATGTAGATAGTTTTAGTTTACTTTTTTTAATGAATAATAATTTTACTCGTATTTACTTAAATAATAGCATCGCTTACAGCATCCATAATATCATCCCTTTTTGAGAAAAATATAACATCCTTTTCTCCTAGAAATAACCTCGCCTTTGTATGTCTCTACTAATGTGTAATAAAGCTATAAAAAATTAAAATTAGAAATATGAAAATAAATATTTTTTTAAAGTATTTTGAGTGTCTGGTCTGATATTTTTCTGAATTCTCAAATATCGTTAATATTACATTTACATTTAAAATAAACATAAAAAGTCCTAGTTCAATTCTGCATCTCAAAGGCAGATATTCAAAGAATGTTGACAATAATATGCATAACCAATCAAACTAAATTTATCTATTGGAGCGATATTTGATTTAGGGCATTTTTTGTTAAAGAAAACTACAAAAATACTGACCTCACCTTTCACTCCCTTCCATCCCACTATGATCAAAGATAACAAAGTTATATTTATCAAGCTATAAAAAATAAAACTGAATCCTAAAATGCTAACAACTTCAAATGGCAGTTTTGTTAAAAGAAAATGATTTGTGTTTCATAAAAAATTGGTGTAGGTTATGGATAGTTTACTATGCCTAATCCAAACTAAAACATCAGGAGAGACAGAAAGTGTGGATTTGGAAAAAAACTCTTTCGCCAGTGAAATTTTATTATTTGGAGGGGGTGGGGGGAAAGAGGGGTAGTGACCCTGGCCGAGTGTTAATGCGGATAATTGTTAAAGCCAGCACAGTTAAGTGTGAGATGGGATTGGTGCCATTACCTGTCTCACTACTCACCTACAGGCCCAGAGCCTGCTATGGGAGTAGGGGAGGACGACACTATGTTCATGCGGTTCTGGTCCTTCACAATTGGATCTGCAACAAAATAGTCTTCAGTAGACAAGCTCTCGGACAGAGGAAGGAAATAGTCACTTGTGGAAAAAAACACATTTAAATAGCCTACAAAGATAGAAGTTTGTAGTGAGGCCATATGGCTACCATAAATTTAACTTATTTAGCCCTATATTTAGAAAAAACATATATAATTCATCATGTTATCATTTATCTCAATGGTTTTAAATTTAGCGAATTGGTTCTAATTAGAGATGGGCCACTCGAATCTGCAAATCTACCAAATCCTGGCAAATATTAAAGATTCGAGGATTCAGTGTTTTACTGGATTCGATGATCGAATCTTTCACCTCATAAACAAAGCATAATATTTTGAATTCAATAATTACTTAGTAAGGCCTACTTAAAAAGCACAACTTAATCCGTAATATTTATTTCATCAGACAAAAGAGATAAACATAAATAAAATTTTCTTTAGAAAAAAATAATTGTTAGGTGTGGAAAATCTTACGTGCCTAGTACCCTCTTCTCCCACCTGTATGGGAAACTTGGACTCGACTGTTTTGGCAAATGCTCACTTCTAAAACTTTCACCTCACGAACAATCTTGTATATTTTAAAGAACACATTAAAACTCTTCAAAAACTCAAAATCAAAACTAGAATTACAAATAAACTCAAAATAAATTACCTTTTTAAACAGAAATAAGAACGCGTGACACAAAGTCAGCTGCAATTACACATGATAGCCGCCATGACATGTATTATGTTTACTCGCCCGAGTTATGATTAAAATAAAGAGACTGTTAATTATTACTATCCAACTGGTTTTAATTATCTACAACTACGCAAAGAACCCCAATTTATTGAATATGATTCTTAAGTTAGACATTTTGTTGGGTTTTAAGAAAAATAAATATTGTCAACAATCAGAGAGCCCTAAAACTGTTTATTTATCCCTATGTATCGTATATCGATTGTTTGTTTAAAATTGATTGAGGTAATATGTCCACTTAGTGAGTACTCTCAAGTTTTAAGTATCAAATAATAACTTGATAATCTATAATTTGTTTTTAAATTGAGTTTAACTTAAAAGAGTATATTATTTTTATAAATATGTTATTGAAGTAATGATGGAAATATTCAAACGTAGTCCTGCCTTATAAAATGGGAATGGACATATTGTAGTAGAAAATATGTTTGTGTGTTTTAAATAAAATGTATTCTCAGAAATTGATATATCGCAAGAATTAAATATATTTGTTTTCTATGTGAAAATAGATAATGAATATAAAATAAAGATAATAATAAAACATACTTAGACATTACTGAGTTCACTGTTTCCAATGTATGTTTAATTGTTCAGCATGTTTTAGTCTTTATTAAAAATATCCTTTAATGATGATTAAAGTTGATCAAAGGATAACTAAACCTAACCTGTTTATTTCACATGTTTTTCAGAAACTTAATTCATTCTAACACCACTTTTAAAAATAACTAAAAGACACTCAAATTTTGATTGATTTGATTTTCAAACAATAATATGAATCTAGATTGTTTAATTTGGCTTAATTTTAAAATGTATTTTGCGAGGGGTTGTTGGGGTTGATTAAAATTGAAAGCACGATTGATATAAATCTTAATTCACAGTTTAGGCCTATATTGTGTAATGTAGGTCATTTGTAAATCATTAAGAATTAAAAGATTTGATAGGATTCGGATTCGAGAATAAAAATGTAGATTCAGATTCGAGAAATAGTGGATTCAACCCATCTCTAGTTCTAGTAGTAATAATAATAAAAGCCTAATAAAGATTTTTAGCATCACACCTTATCTTATTAACCGTTTGGGTTACACACCCATTTTGTACTAATTACACTAATGTGTTAGGGATAGAAAGGTTTAGTTTAGAGGGAGTAAAGCCACATTTGTGTGGAGAGTGGAAACCATTTCCAGTGAAAACGAGGTTCAGGAATGGCTTTCCTCGCTGGTAGCAGACTTCTAGGATGAGGGTCTACAATAATTTATCTCAAGATACAACAAATGTTTGAATAAATATGGAAACTATGTTGGAAAGTAGCTTATGCAGAATCGAATAAAAAATATTTGGTACTTATTTTATTGCAAAATGTGCCTTACTTAAAAACACCTCTTGTATGTGATTAGGCTACAAATTAAAAAGTGGACTTTGGAAACCCATAATTTAAAGGACGAGAAAGGATGGGTTATAATATAAATAGGTTCGTTTGATACTTACTACAAAGCCAGAAGAATCAACTAATCCCGAGTTTAATAGAAAGCTAACTATTGACCACCAACATTGATTGAAACTAAAATTTTATATTGAATAAATCTGTTTTATTAAAACAGTGATCAAAAGCTTTCAAAAGTACTTCATATTATTATTAACACCGCGACTTACTACCCGTTTGGGTTGTACGCACTTAGCCTAATATGTAATAGTAGGGTGTTTGTGAGATGAAATAGAGGACCTACAGTTTAATGTAGGATCCGAACTATGGTGAAGGCCTGGCATTCCACACATTCACAAGTTGTGATTAATACACATCTTGAAAGAGGTGAACTATTACACCACGAAATTAAGTCACATTAGGGAAGGGTATCAGTAACTGATAAGTCACGCTTGAGAGATTAAACCGAAATACCTTCCTACTTAAGTTTTACCTTGGTTTCCATATTAAGCACTATCACACTAGACCAAACGAATGGCAACTCACAGAAATATGGGTGCTCCATTGCTTCTCTCGCAGTGAGACGGTCGTAGTGGTCATACTGGAGCAACTTGTCCAAAAAATCTAGCGCCTCTGGTGACACCAAGTGCTGGTTTTCACTGTGCACAAAACGCTCCCATCTCTTCTTAGAATGCCTGAAAAACCAAAGTATTGGTAAAGCTTTCTTAAAGGCTGAAAGCCAATACTCGTTACACAAATCTGACATCCATGCTTTTTTATTTATGGTATCATCCAGTTATCATAAATAAAAAAGTAGAGATGTCACACAATTCTAGCTCTCAATTATGATTCTCAAGTTTTAAAATTTCATATACCCACATCCAGATTCTAGAATTACACTTTCCTGGATAATGGAAATTCCTTTTCATTGGTGATAAAACCAATTGGAGTTATTAAAAGTTCAAAGATTTTACCTCGTTATTACAAGTTGAACGTTTTTACCTAGGTGACAAAATTAGTATTTATTTTTAATCTTTCAATCGTTTAGCTTTTGTTTACTTTCAAGAATTTAACATTCTAAAAGTTGCTATGCATACAATACAATATAATACATTGCTTTTATGTGTCTTTTAAAATGACATTTTTTTAAATTTCTTATTAAAAAACTAAACTTTACCATGAATAAGCTAAAATATTAAAAGTTAAGTTATTTTTAAGCTTAACATTAATCAAAATTGAAGTGAATTTGCTGGAAACTTTTGTATTGTTGGAGAATTAAACTGGACTAAAATCAAAATAGTAAAATCAAAGTGTGTGAGTGACTGACTTGGAAGACGACGAATTCTGGCCGAGTACACTGGCCATCCAATATTAGAAAAAAAATCACACCAGGGCAAATGGTATTTAATGGCAACGCATTTTGTGTTGTGATTAGAGAAGGTGACATGAAAAAAATAAAAAATATTTATCATAAAATGAATAGGTAAGAAAAAATGTAATAAAAAGTAAGTTAGTAAAATAAAAATAGTTTTATAATATGTTTAATTAGGTCCTATGAATATGTCTGATAAATGTTATAGAAAATTACAACTAAGCACCAATGATTATGGACATGCAAAATTCGTATTTGCGATACAGCGAATTTAAGCCTTTTTTTTTAAATAAACACAATTTCATTTTAATTTGCCAAATAGCACATCATGAAATATAATTTTCAATGCAGTAACACTGGTGATAGCACTATACCAAGATTACAGTTTATAAAATTGTATAAATTTTAACTTATTTTAAATAAGGTTAGCATTAAAAATTACGATACCTAAATTTCGATTCTTTGTTTACAGCCTTTGCTAGGTCCAAGCAAGGACATTAATAAATATGGACCTTGCTAGAGGCAGTCGTGTTTGGCCAAGTTATATCTTCTTAACATCTATTCCCTTTTCCTTATTTGATAGTAGTTTAGTATTCTATGAAGACATGTTTCAGTGTTATTGTTTGGTCTAAACCTAAGTTGATAATCGATTATTTCAATATTGCTATTTGTAAGACGCTAAGGTAATAATATTGAGATATCGTGTTTAATATTAGTATGCGTGAAATGTTTTGTGCGTATTTATACTTGGTTTTTCTCCGAATATGTTAATAAATAGCTATATCACAATATAAACAAAAAAATGTAGACAGTTTTATCCTCGTTTTTTTAACTAATACTAATTCAACTTGTATTTACATAAATAATTAAAATAACATCACTCTTTGAGGAAAGTAACACCACTTTTACCCTAAAAAAGTCTCACCTTTCCCATGTATCTACCAATGATACATACATGTAAATCGTGGAAAGAACTATAAAATACAATATGGTTCAAAATCAAATTAAAATAAACTTAACTGATTTGAAACCAAGTAATTCGAAAGGGAGGGAAGGGTGTGGGGAGGGGTAGTGGGACCAAACTGTTCACTCAAACCTATGAGTAAATTTAAGTATTTAAGCTACAAAATGTTTGCAAAATAATTCATAGAATTATAATGACTGGCATGAAACAAAATAAACTTAAAACTAAAGCTATAAATAACAAAGGAAAAATGGCGCCAAGCGGCTTTATTTAACTAACCATTTATTTTTTACTTGTACTTCAAGCGATATTGCAAACTTTAAAAAAAAAATCTTGTTACTAGTCATATTGAAAGGAATTTTATTTTTAAAAAAACTTCTTATTCACCCTAAAGTGTAGTTTAATTTTCAAGTTCATCTAATCTAGTTTTCTGATAACGTGGAGGTCGGGTGTTAAATCCTGGCTTTTTGTACTGTGAGTGTTTTTTTTTCTCCCAAATTTTTTATTTATTTTCCTTTCCAACAAATGCACATTTGTTCTAAACTCTACAATCTACCTTCATCATCCTAATATTGTTTACAATCAAATGTGCTTGGCTTAGACACGTTAAAAATTTCCACCTATGGCTGGGAGTCTACTGTTGAATGAGGTGGCCGGTTGGTGAATTTTGCAGGTACTGCATCTCAGTTTGTTGCAAGGGTAGGAACCTTTGGCTTGTTTATGGTTGGGTTGGGCAATTTATGGTGAACCATAATGTTGTGGAGATTAGGGGTGTAAGAAAGGGGGAAGGGTGGGGGAGGGGTGAACGTGATTCTTGGAGCACTGTTGAGAAAATTTTGTGTGAGAAGTTATGAGGTTAAGCTATTGTAGCCTGTGTTTATGATAAATCTGAGTTTGTCTAGGCCTTCATAACACTGGTTGGTGAGCGTTGTGTCATTGGAAGGTTGTTTCTTGATAGGCTCTTGATTATACAGGCCTCTGTTTGACTGTTGAATATGTGTCTAAACTTCAGGGAATCCTCAGGCTGTCAAAGCTTTTAAGAGTTGTTGACATTGCTTGTTAAGGTCTCCTTCCTCAGAAAATATATGTTTAGCTCTGATAGCTGGGCTATAGGGTAGAGAGTTGTTTTAAATGAAGAGGAAGGTTGCTTTGGAAATGGAGCTATTGTTTTACTTGGGATGTTGGATATGATCTGTATAGGCGCACCACATATAGGCAAATGTATGGAGAGACACTCTGGGTCTAGGTTTAGGTTAAGACATGTTTGTAAAAATGCCACATGGCTTTTAAAATGGGCTAGCTTTTTTGAATGGAATGCTATATGTTAAACCCATTCCCTGGTACATGTTTAGCACAGCAATCTATGCAGGACAGGCAGCCATTTTTCTACTCCTTTACTCTAATCAGAAAGATTTGTCATTATTCACTTATGCTATCATTTATTGCTTAATTCATGATCATTGTATAGCATTTAACTTGTAGCCCCATCTATTAGCTTCAATATGAAGCATCCAAACTGACTAAAGATGGGATCACAATAACTTATTGCAATGAAACGTTGATTTGTGACCACACCAGGGAACGTTCAACCAAACAAATACATTGTTCAAAGCCCATGCCAGGGAATGGGTTGGTACAAAAATGTTGGAAGTATGGTAGCTTTGAAAATGTATGTGGCATTATAGATTGAAATAGGAGAAAAATTGACCAAAAAAAAGACCAACCTATCGCCATGCTCCTATAATCTAGTCTGTGTTTTAAACTCTCCTGGTGAAGAAAGAGATTGATGCAAGCAAAAAATTACATAATGTGTTAATTGTGAGCTTTTAGACCTACAATTTTCTGTTAAGTGGGTTAGTCTTGCCCTCCTATCCTCTTTTCAGTGTTTATTTAAATATAGCTGTTTGGCGAAATTTTTCCTTTGATTACAATTATTGAAAAAGATTCCAGCTGTCCCAGTTTTACTTCAAATAAGCATGTCTTGTTGCTATACTCATTGGAAGAAAATATATCAATACTATGGAATAAAACAAAATAATGTGGTTACAAGTAAACAAAAAACACCAGCCTGGAAAAGTTTGGCTGATGACTTTAATAAAAACAAATCTGTTCGGAGATCATCAGAACGATTAAAATATAGGCCTACTATGAATACTACAAGAGGGCATTATAAAAATAAGCAACAAATGAATACAAATATTTCAAATGTCTGGCTAGAATTAATTAAAGGCAGTAATTGGTATTATTTTATTTAAAAAATATATTAAATTTTGTAGATTAGTGAATTTAATTGTTTGTCACTAAGCCCAAAATAACTTGTTTTCTTAATTGTTAAATTTGAACTTAAAGGGTTTCATGAATTTAATCTTTTTTACAGACACTAAACCTAACCTAAAATATCTTTTTAAATAATACATTTGATATTATTAATTGTGTATGTCGCCCTTTTATGTGTTTCTATCCACCTTTCCTATACCTTCTTCCAAATATTATATAATTATATTTAGAGAAAGGTTGATTTCTTTCCTGTAGTTGTCTTGGAACTTTAACATTTTATATAACCTCATTATATAAATGAGGGGTATATGAATATGAGATTGGGTTTTTTTCATTAGAGTTGAACTCGAGGTGTATTTCTAAAAGCTCCCGAATTTGAGTATATTCTTAATTTTAAAACGTTGAGAGTATATATTTGTTTATTTTAAAAGTATAATAGCAGGCCTATATTTAAAATGTCACCAATTAAAATAAATATAAAATGTAAATATCAGCTTTAAAATCTTGAGATTTTAAAGATATACTAAAGAACACATCTTCTTAAATATGAATAACACTCTAAATAGTAAATACTTTTGAAAATATTTAAAAAATGATAATTTTAAATAAGAAATAACACTTTAAAGATACAAGATTTAAAAATAAGAACAGCACTCAAATAAAATTAAAATAGAAAAAAACTATTAAAATGGTTTCAACATTCATGTCTTTAAGGACATTAAAATTACACTAACAGATCATCTAAAAAAAGCTAATAAAATGAGTGAATGTCCGATGGCTTGAAAATGTATAGTAAGATAGTGTAGAAACACTGTAATATAATGTAAAGTGATAGTTAAGGAAGCCAACCTGAAATAATGTTTAGGTTAGGCCTAGATATAAACAAACACACTTCTCTTTTCATGTCTTCTTAAACCTTTACATTTCCCACTTCTTCAAACTTCCATAGTTGCACATTGTTTTGAATTTTTGAGAATATTCCTTTACCACTAATGTGTCTTCATATGAAAACGAGTATATCCAAAAATCCAAAACAATGTGCAACTGTGTAATTTTGAAGAAGTGATGAGTGTAAAAGTGTAAGAAGAAATGAATGTATGTTTTGATATGATTCCTTTCCACGAATAGTCAAAATTGTTTATTATTATTGGCTTGAACTGCTGACAGTCAGTAATGTATTTGAATTGAATCTAAGGCATGCCAAGATTCTATTCAATCAATAAATAATGTATAAAAGCTTCAAAGAGCTAGGTAGATAGCTATACAAACTATATGGAAGATGACGCAGAACAATGATTTTTTCATTATTTTGTAAAATAATCATTAAATTATCTCTCAATCTAAAATACCCAAGGTAATTGTTTACAACAATCCCATCTAAAGATAATCCACATTAACAGTATTAAGAACTAACCTTCCAAGAATGTCGTGAAACCTAGGATCCAATTCTATGTGATATTTTTCTAAGTAAATAAACAGCTCCTCCGTGCCAAGAACTTTGGCAATGCGAACTAGCTGATCATAATTGTCATGACCATGGAAGAAAGGCTCTTTCCTGAAGATCATGCTGGCAAGCATGCAGCCAAGAGACCACATGTCCAGGGAGTAGTCGTACATCTAAAACGTGGAATCAATGAATAACTTACTACAAATTAATCGAATACATATTGGAAACAACACAAAATTCTAGTGTGCATATTTTGTTTCTTTTTTAGTTTGAGACAATATTGAGAAAATAAAGAAATTTATCAGAACTGACTTGAATATAAAAAAATTACACTTTTAATTATCTATTCCAATCTATAATCAAAATAATCAAAACTTACTGTATTCAAGATTATTTTAACTAGTACTGCATATTTTTTTATCCAAAAGTAAAAACAAGTTTCACAAGTGTGTGTTACTTATAAATGTTTATCTAAGACAAGTTTTCATCACATCTAAATAAAAGCTGGTTCAAAGTAAAACAATCGGCAAATATTCAAAGGTAAGGCTTTCTAGGAAATGGCAAAATTTGTATCCAAAATTGATACAGGGTGTCCAGACGACAAAATTATTTTAAAATTCTCCCACTTTTCCAGAGCCTTTATGTTTTTAAATCATTTCAGCTATTTTCAAGTTGGGTCAAATCCCCTATTCTACAAATCTGAAACTCAAATCCAAATCTCCAATTTACCTTGGAATATTAAATCTTAATCATGGAATAATTTTGAACATGAGAGAAAGATATATATATATATAAAAAAGATAATAGAAAATACAAATAGTAACTAAATCTTAAAATTCTTATGAATGATTATATATTCATACATTCAGTCAGTATTAAATTAATGCTCTGGTGTCTGGTTGTTAAGTTCATACTATAATTGTAAATGGTTCTGAACCACTGATAATCAGTATCTTAGTTCTATAGCAAATTTCACTTCAAAAATTTAAATAACACATTTTTTAAAGGATTTGAGTCTTGAATCTGAAATGTTCTTAAATAATCAACTCTCAAATATCCTTAAAAATTCAAAGAATTCAAGGACCCATCCCTAATTATTTTATTAAGATTGCAAATTAGTGTATAGTGTTTAGACACGTGCACTTTCTGAAATTGTCTCACTATGAAGGGGATAAAGGATTTCAGCCTTATAGCGATGATCAGCTGTTGGGTGTTGTACAATCATTGATTATGAAACAGCCCAGTGCCGTCCAAGCCACTGAAACTGTCCCGCATGTCCCTATAGTTATAACCTTCCCAGAGAGGAGTATCAAGCCATTATGTATCAAAATAACAGTGAAAGTGTAGTAAAATCTAAAGGGAAGATGTGTAAACATAGTAATTTTAGTAATTCAAGACAAAATATCCAAACCATTCCAATGTAAAATTCAAAATCTAAACACTTTTAGGCCAAGACTAATTTTAAGAATACAACAAGGTATGTTGATGTAGAGGGTAACAACAATAAAATGTATGTGTGCAATAAAGCAATCTCAGTGGAATTAAAGACTTAATGATCTTTATTATAAGCCTCCCTCCCCTTTCTCTGGCACTTATGAGCTATTAAAATTGTCTATTCCTCTCTCCTTTCCCCTTGGCACTTAAGTTATTCAAGACATCTATTCCTCTCTCTCCTTTCCCCTGACACTTATAATCTATTCAAGACATCTATTCCTCTCTCTCCTTTCCCCTGACACTTATAATCTATTCAAGACATCTATTCCTCTCTCTCCTTTCCCCTGGCACTTGGGAACTAATCAAGACGTCTTTTCCTCTCTCTACTTTCCTCTGGCACTTAGGAACTATTTAAGTCATCTATTCCTCTCCCCCCCCTCACCTGACACTTGTAATCTATTCAAGACATCTATTCCTCTCTCCCCCCTCACCTGACACTTGTAATCTATTCAAGACATCTATTCCTCTCTCCCCCCTCACCTGACACTTGTAATCTATTCAAGACATCTATTCCTCTCTCCCCCCTCACCTGACACTTGTAATCTATTCAAGACATCTATTCCTCTCTCCCCCCTCACCTGACACTTGTAATCTATTCAAGACATCTATTCCTCTCTCCTTTCCCCTGGCACTTGTGAACTATCTAAGTCGTCTACTCCTCTCTCTCCTTTCCCCTGGCACTTGTGAACTATCTAAGTCGTCTATTCTTCTCTCTCCTTTTCCCTGGCACTTATGAACTATTCAAATTGCCTCTACTTATCTTTACTTTCACTTGGCACTTATGAACAATTCAAGTAGCTGCAAATTTGCCTCTGTTTAGTTCAGACCTATTTAGGCCTACACTTAAATATGCTACTGTATATGACCCTTGACGACAAAAATCTCGAAAGATCAATGGCTAAAGCATTGATGCACTAGGCCCAGAGTTTTGGATTCAATTTGCATATCAAGATGTCATTTTTCAACATACATATAGAAATAACATTAAGATTTTGATATTAATTTAATATTTCTAATCGTTTAATTTATAAGATCTGTTCTATTGTTATTTTCGTTCATAAAGTTACTTCTTTAAAATCTAAAATAGTCATCAATTAATTATTAATAATATTGTTGCTTTTTTAAGTGTAAAACAAGGTGTTACACCTTAACTTTGCCAGCTTAAATAAACAATAACTAAGAAGATATCAAATATAAATTGTATTTTAAAAATGTATTGAAATAATGCACAATATAAAATGGCTTAGTAAAGCACAATCCAAAGTAGTAGAAAAAACCAAGCTAATTTGGGTTTTGATTAGTTCTACAACATTATTAATATAATGTATCCTCTATAAGGAAAACCTCTTTTTGCTTTAAGAAGTAATTATTGTATCATATTTGGAAGAAGGTACAGGAAAGGTGGATAGAAACATATAAAAGGCACACACATTATGGCTTTTACAATGAAAAGAAGAACACAGTTCACACTTTATATTGCTGCTATTGGACAAGAGGTAAATGGTTGCCTCTTACCTTGATGAGTTCCAATAGAATGAAAACTAGGTCGGGGGATTGGGTGGTACCGATCAATTGTCTTTAAGAGGCAACCATTACCTCTTTGTTCAATGGCAGCAATGTATAGTGTGAACTGCGTTGTAAAGGCCATATTGTGTTGGTCCTCTCCCTCCTTATAGGTTTCCATCTATCTTTCTTTGTCAGGTTAAATAAAATACAATGTTAAAATGAAACATAACCATTATTATTATTTGGACAGACCTGATAATCTACTAGAAGCTCAGGTCCCTTGAAGTACCTTGAGGCGACCCTCACATTGTACTCCTGTCCGGGGTGATAGAACTCTGCTAAGCCCCAGTCGATGAGCCGCAGCTTTCTGTTCTCATGGTCTATCATCACATTATGAGGCTTCACATCCCGATGCATGATCCCCATGCTGTGGCAATAATCTAGGGCCTAAAAACAAATATGTTCTCATTGCTGATTGCTTTACAAGCACAATAGACTGTGTGAGAGAAATGACAACAAAAAGAAACTTAGAAGAAACATGAACAGAAGATCTAATAGCTTCCCCTCCGCCCCAGCAAATGTTTGAAAATCAAACACTTTAAAAGCTACTCCTATTTAGAGTGGGTTCCTTTCATTACATTCCTCCTCTCTCTTCTTTTTGCTCATTTAATTTTGTTTACTGCCCTCTGACCCCACATTACATTTTATAAAGTGTTTTGGCTTCAATATTTATCTCGAATTCAGTATTGCTGCCCATGCCTTGGTTTATGATACTAATGCTTGATATTAAAGCCGAATGAGCGATTAAGTAGTTTCCATTATTTAATTTTGTCACGATCCAAGTGACTTGATTAAAAAAATGTTTTTAGCTACTGTGGTTGTATATGAAATTTCTAAAGTAAAGTATAGAACAAATTTATTTTATTCATCCCACTTATACAATTGCTCTTACCTTTAAAATAAAGCATAAGGTAAAAACTGTTCCATATAAACAATTATATAACAAGCTTTATAAAAAAAATTATTGATTTGCATAAAATGGTTAAATTGTTTATTATTCTTACTACCCGTTTGGGTTATACGCACTTAAGCTAATGTGTAATGGTAGGGTGATTGTGAGATGAAATGGAGGACCTACAGTTAACGTGGGATCCGAACCACGGTGGAGGCCTGGCATTCCACACATTCACAAGTTGTGATTAATACACGTCTTGTCAAAGGTGAAGGAAGGGTTCAGCAATCAGTTAAATCTGTGCAGAGACCGAGGATTGAACCCCGGGCTCAAGCACAGTTCAACACCTTACCCCTAGACTGCCAGGTCACCCAAAATGGTTCAAGAAAGTTAAAAGGATTGCCACTATTTTCTTAACACAAAATTCCTTGAGTTTTCAAGGTCTTCCAGACAATTTGTATAGAAGAATAGAGAAATTAAAATTTCATTTTTTATAAAAGTGAATGGGGTGAACTCATTGGTGTTTAAAAAGCATTATTTAAATTTGATGGAAACATTTGTATAGTTGTTACACAGCCTGTTTATAGGTGAAAAAGAGTGGTGAAAAATAATGAAATCCTATGTATCATTTAATGAAGAGACCAGTCCTTTGCGAGAATGACATTTTAACCAGGAAAAATTTTCTGGTGGGAAATAACCATTTCCTCTGGGAATGGGACAGAAATAATATTTTAAAATAATTTTACACTTTAGGATCATTTATCTTTTTCAGACTTGTAATGTTAGTCTAAACTTAACATACCCATTAATTATATTAAAATATAAAAATATTTTTTTAATAATCTTTCTCAATAAGTTGGTGATTGAAAGCCCCCCTCTTTCCAATCCCTCCCTGTCATTCCTCTTTTCTTTGCCGGCTCATTTACAAAGTGTACTTTTACTCTGAACCACCGTAGTTTCAAGATGAATGGTTTTGCTTTTCCCTAATCTCAAAGAGCTATACCCTTTTATCATTTTCTTCACTCTCACTAATACCACCTTATACTTCCTATTTCCTTTGTAAATATATTGGCATGGATCTACTCAGCTTTGTTGCCTGAATAAACACAGAATAAATATATGTATTTTAAAAATGTACCAAAGCACCAAAATGGTGGCGAGTAGTTAAATAGTTCCTTGTGTTTTTATTTTGGTCTTGTTAAGACTGTAAATAAAGCAGTATTTTTTAAATTTAGTTTTTGTCAACTTGGAGGGTGTTGAACACCCCTCTCCATGGCTACAGCCTTGAGTATTACCCACAACCACATGTAATGTCACAATCGCTGTTGGAAACTTAATATGGAAGTTGATCGGCCATGTGTATAGCATTGAGGCTGACCTCTGAGCCTGGCGGGAGTTAGTAAATTTGCCTTGAAAAAGTAAATGGTGCCCGCCGCACTATAGTTTTGAATGTGCTCTAAGGTACAAAAAGGTTGGGGACCCCTGCTTTAGCCAATTCATATGACAAATCCTCCTCCCTGGTCAAATTCAAAAGAGCACGCATTAAACTGTCTACATTTTAGTTAATTTTGTGTTTTTAATTGTCTATTAATATTTTTGGAAAAAAATCAAATATAAATGTGCACAAAACATTTAACACTTAGTAATGTCAAACTTGATATCTAAATATCATTTTAATTTTTTACAAATAGCAATAGCGAAAAAATTGATTATCAATCTATGTTTAGAATAAACATGACTGCGTGTTACAAGGTCCTTTCATGGACCTAAAATGAAATCTTTTAAAGAAAACAAAGAATAGATTTATCAAAATTTAACTATCAAAATGGTTAAAAGTAGAAATAGTGATTTTTAACGCTAACCTAAGAAAATCCTAAATAGCCATGAAAGTACTAATATACCCCATTATCTAATTTTATACCTTTAAAATTCCCAAAAACGGATTTAAGTATAGAAATGGGTAAAAGTAGAGATTGTAATTTTTAAGGGTAACTTAAAAAAAACTGAATAGCTATGAAAATACTCATATACCCTGTGATCTGTTTTAAACCTTTAAAATTCACAAAAACGGATACTATCCGGCAGCCTTGGCGTAGTGCTATCTCCAGTGTTATCATGTTAAAAATTGTGATGCATGTTGTATTTGCCAAATTACAAACAAATTGTATTTAGAAAAAAAGTTAAATCAATGTTATTTGTGTAAAAACAGTGGAACTCGCGTGAAAATTCATGTTATCACAAATGCGAATTTTGCAGGTTCCTATCTATGGCATAAAAGCAAATGGATGTTATTGCAAATGATAACAATTACATAATAGATGTGTTTTTATGCAAATAGGTGTATTGAAGGTGTATTTTGTGCGTTATTTAATATTTAAAAGCCACTTTGGTCATTATTTTGCTCTGCCTTAGACCCAGTTAGGGATATAATATTTCCTTCAGTGTGGTTGTGTTACTTAATGGCGCTCAGTTGTTTTGTGAGGAGCTACAAAATAAAAGAGACTGAAGTTGCAAGGGTCCATTTACTTAACACAAGATTTAATACATTATGAGAATTAATTAAAACGAGACTTTGATAGCGGGTCAGTCCTTAATTGTATTTTTTTTTATTTTTGCCCGAAAAAACTCAGGAAATATTTCTTCTAAACATTTTCCCAAATTTGTTCCCTAAGTTTGGGATCCCGCACAGTCCTAGAAGTTACATAACAGTTTCACATTAATTTTTCTTTTTGAACAGCCAATTTTACCTTGAGTAACTCATACAGGTAGTTTCGGATGTCATAGTCCGTTAATGTCTGATACAACTGTTTGAAGTCTGTGTTATTGACATGCTCAAAAATAAGTGCTGGTGTTCTTGACACAGGGTCCTTAACTACAGCTTGAAGAGTGATGATATTCGTTCCACCACGCAGGTTCTCCAAGATCTTAATCTCACGCTTGATTTTCTTCTTTTTAACAGGCTGTGAAAAAACCCCACAAAAAATCAGTACCTATAGTTTTGAACACATTACCTACATATGAAATTAAAAACGCTAGTCAAATTGTCATATAAATTTTTAATATTTTCTTAATTTTCATTTCAATTTACATTTTGTGAAAATCTTTTGGATGCTAAGAAAAAAATCCTTGCATTCTAATAGAAGATGAAATTATTATATAAATTTTAATACAATCCTTATTTCTAATGTCTACATGGTGTTACATGGGGAAGGCTAAGAAGGTAAGAAAAAAGCGTTACGTGGTGTATGGATGACCCGACCCCTAAGATGGCAATTTAAGATAGTAAAAATGATTACTACTAATTGTACAGTCTCTAACATCTATTGACTGCTAAGAAAGCGTGACATCTAACATATGTGATCTAATACTATTATGAAAATAACATGTGATAGAAAGACATTTAATCAAGTTTTATAGTTAAATCACTCAGATTTTTCACTTTATCTTGGGTTATGTTAACTACACAGGGAGGTGAGGGGAGGGTATGTGTCACTTTAGTTTATTGTGCAAAATCTACCCTACATCTTAGGATTACTTTTTGCAACCCTTCAAATATCTTTGTAATAGTAATATAAATAAATATACAAACTTACTTTGTGAATCAATAGGCAGTTAATAGACACAATTATCATTATTTAAATAGTTACCTAGAATGCAGTAGTAAATGCAACTTGGCATTATATCAAAGAATTTCTTAACCCACTACAATAACTTAACCCAACAAGCCAAAAGTGTTGGGGTTAAATTTAAATACAAAAATATTTTAAACTAAAAGGGCAACAAATAAGTGTTCAAAAACCATGTGTGAGACCAACTGTAATCACTTAAGGGCTACAAGTTAAATAAATTATTCTAATAAAATTAATGAAAAAATTCTTGGTAATTTTCATATTTAGTTTTTATCTGCATTGCTTATATTTAAATATATGAATTTCTAAAGAAAATTGGACCTTTTCACTAAACCTTTAAGGAACATAACTGTAACCAGTGTGGGTATCTTAAAAATAACTTTAGAACCAAATTAATTAGTGATTTGTGGAATATTATAACATGAGGGGGTTTTAAAATTTGATTTTAAAAATAATAAAATTACATGAAAGTCAAAGTGTGGACATATACTATAGTGTTTCCTCAATTGTTTCTATGAAATGGTGTAACATTTAGTTGGATTTAAGTTGTTTTTGGTAATGAAAATTTCATCTAGAACTAAGTTTTGGGAACTTCGTTTTATTCAATCACCTCAAGGTTATACAATTTGAATTATTTAGGTCTGACTTAATTTTAACATAGAGTAGAACATTTTTATGTCAGGTGAAAGTTCATTTAATTTTTAGTTATGGCTTGTAATAGTTTAAAATATTTAACAGCTGCATCTAAGGAGAAAGTCACTCAAATATGTACAAGTACTTTTAATTAAAATGGTGGATAAAAAATGGACACAGATTCAAAACATTAGTCAAGACCATAAATAAGCCGTGAGCATGAGAAAATCCACGAGTGCTTCAATTTTAAACGTTTATAAAAGTACATGAAGGTTCATTTCAAAAAATATCTAGCACGCTGACAATGATATACTTGAAGAATGTGTTCATAAAGGAATTAGTTTAGTATTAGAAATACCCAGAATAAAATATAGATATATTATGTGGTATATAAAAGTGTAAACAGTTTCCTTCGTTTCAGTACTTAATTCCATACATAACGCAGCACACCGTTCCCTTACGAGGTAGGCAATAAACTGTGCATATAGCTCAGAAAATAACTACCTACTTAATCCACCCTCATTAACTTTCTCTACACTTCCTTATCCTTGCATACTCCCTTTGCTTCAACACTATCCATTGACAGAGTTATGCATGCTCTTATTCTTAAGACTCTTAATATCCATCTTTCACACATTTGTCTAAAATATTTACATGGCCTACCCCTTTATTTTGATCCACTCACTCTACCTTCATACTTTGTATCCACAGTAACATTGATGTTAGATATAAAAATAATAGTAAAAGGAATGTTTGTATATAACTGCTAAGACAACACCTAGTTTGTGTGGTTATTTTATAATATGCCACAAGCCTTTGAAAAAACTAGATATTTATAATTATTTAACTCTTTCAAGTAAGAGCTAGACCTATAAATTTTAAATGACAGTTTTAACACGAAAGAGATTGTTATATAAAATAAATATCCCAAAAGCAACAACTGAAACTAAAATAGTGGCGAAAATGTTGGTTTGACTTATTTTTATATGTATGTTCTGAGCTATGGCAACACTCTACGAGTACATTTTTAAGCAATTTGTCACAAGTTTTGTGTATACATAATAAGTCATTACTACAGTCTTCATGTTTCTTCAGCTTTTTGAGTTACATTTTACATCAAACCATTTTCAAGATTCATTGAACAAGAATATGTAAATGGAAATTACATAATTGGAATTACACAAAGCGCTTGAGTCTTGAATGACTTGGTTTTCATTCGTGGTATCTGTATATGATATAATTATTTAAAGTAATATTTGATAATGAATGGTCTTGTATTGTTTAGTTAGGCCATCATAAAGCTCATGTTTGTGAAAGATATTGTTATTATTATTATTATTAGCACCAAGTCAGTAGGGTTGTACGCACTTACGCTAATGTGTAATGGTAGGATGATAGTGAGATGAAATGGAGGACCTACAGTTTAACGTGGGATCCTAGCCACGGTGGAGACCTGGCATTCCACACATTCACAAGTTGTGATTAATACAAGTCTTGTCAGAGGTGAAGGTAGGGTTTGGTAATCAGATAGGTCTGTGCTGGAACTGAGGATTGATCCCTGGATCCCCAGCACCGAAGTCTGACACCTTACCCCTAGGCCGCAAGGTCACTATTTTTGTGCAATATAGATGTCATAGTAAGTGTTATCAATCTATTCAAAAACAAATGTACTCTACACATGAACAAATTGTATCCTACAAAATGTATTCAAGACAGTATAACAAGTAGAACTACAAAATAATGCTGGCATTACAAAAGAGAGGAGACTTGATACTTTTGTTATAATGTTTCTTTTATGCATTTTATTGAATCATGCAAAACTCTTTTAATCATAAATTTCTTGTTCAAGCTTCATTGAATTGTGTAACAAAGGCTTTAGTGTCATAAGGATTATAATTTTAATAAAATGAACAGCTCTAGGAAATACTTGTTTAATGATTTTTGAAAGGATACAACTATTTAAATATTCATTTTGGCCATGATCAAGGAAAATATTTATTCAAATAAAGTTTGAATGTTTGTATTAATTTGAAATAATAAAATTAATATGTTATTTTGTCCTTTAATTAAACCTCAACAACGCTGTCTAAATTTACTCAAGATATAATTTAGTGCAAGGGTGCCACAAATAAAAGAAAAAATTTGGCACAAAATAAGTCTTGTTTTATAATCCATAAAAAAAGTTTGGTTTTTTGTTCCCAATGTGAAAAAAAATTTGTTTGGTAAAAAAGACATAGCCAAGCTTACCTTTAATATTTTGACTACGCATTTCTCGTTGTTGGTGACGTTGATCGCCTCAAAGACTTCGCTGTATTTCCCTCTACCAAGTTTCCTAACTAACTGGTAGTCATCTTGTTGACTACAGAAAATAAACGTTAGAAAACAGAGGATCTCAAAATATGTGATACATGATTAAATGCTATAAGTAGATCCTAATATATAGTGTGACAATAGTATAGTATGTTAACAGTAGCTTTGGCTTGTCTCGACCATTCAAAAACTACCGATAAGTTTTGCATTCATCAACCTTGCCAACAAATTTTGTTCCTTAGACAAATGAAGTTACTCATCAAAGTAAAAAAAACCTATTCCAGAAGTGAAATGAGTAAAATCAGTAAAATACTTTTTGGTAATAACTTTTCAAATGTCAATACAGCCAAAGTTAGCATAACAAACTAGCAGTATAACTTTATTTACAAGATGTGAAATTAATAATTGTAAAATATTACTCTCATTTTAATATTGAGAAATGACAATCGATTAAAGAAAGGAATAAATTGATCTTTGACTATTGATAAAAAATTAAGGTAAATAACTATTCTTTATATTCGGTATATGAACATTAACTTGTATTTAATCACAAATTAGTTAAAAATAAAGCAAAAAGTCACGAAACCAAACCGTAATGTAGAGGTTTTAGAAAACAAAGTAGAAGTAATACAATATAAAAAGTTATTAACCTTCAACTAAAATGGTTAAAGTAAACATAAGAGCAAAATAAAATCAGTATTTGTTTAAAATGTCATACAATTAAACTCTGTTATAACATCTTTCAAAGAACTCGAGAATGATTTTCGTTTTAGTAAGTGTCATACCAACATATATAGGGATTAAATATTTATGGAGGATATATAAAGGATCATTTTGGACAATACCAACACATTTAATTCAAACTAAATTTTATTTTTAATGCTAACCGTTAATAATAATTAATCAAATTAACTGATACTCTCAATTTGTTCTATCACATTATATTTAATAATAATATAATGTGATAGAATAAATTGAAAGTATCAGTTAATTTAATTAATTTTAATTTTCCATAAATCCTCTTAACTAAAATTTTTTTTTTAGTAGTTTAATCTAATGTGTTTTTAAAGCCTGTTTGTAACTGAAGCTGTTTTCATAAACTTTCTGAGTGTCGTGTAAGGTTATACTCGAGGTCACTTAATATTGTCTAAAAAAGCTCGTTCCCTCAAAGGATAGGAAAGAGTCTCAACATTCACTGCCTTTCCTGCACCTACCGTTCCCTCTTCTGCCTTTTGTTTTAATGCCTTAAGTGACTTTGTAAAGGTGCTCTGTTCTAGGGGGTGTTTAGCTTGGGTAATAAACACCGTCCTGCCAGGAACCCACGTGGAAAAGTGCTCTGTTCTCGGTTGTGTTTAGTTTGGGTAATAAACACCGTCCTACCAGGAACCCTCGTGGAAAAGTGCTCTGTTCTAGGGTGTGTTTAGCTTGGGTAATAAACACCATCCTGCCAAGAACCCTCATGGAAAAGTGCTGTTCTAGGGTGTGTTTAGTTTGGATAATAAACACTACCAGGAACCCTCGTGGAAAAGTGCTTTGTTCTAGGGTGTGTTTAGTTTGGATAATAAACACTACCAGAAACCCTCGTGGAAAAGTGCTTTGTTCTAGGGTGTGTTTAGTTTGGGTAATAAACACCGTCGTACCAGTAACTTTTAATGTCTATTCTGATGTATGTATTATGTATGTTAAACTTAAAAACCAAAAATGTTCAACAAGTGAAAAAAAACCTGACCAGAACTCATTATGGTGTTAGACATAGAGAAATAACTACAACAAGACATGTCACGTCCTGGTCTTTAAATAATGCCATACTATGAAATTTGTTTTGTGGCTGTTAAAGAAAATGAACAGAACAAATTCTGGCATTATGAAAATAACACAACATATTGTGGTCATTTCCTTTTACAGTCATGATGCGATGTCAGACAACTTATAGCCAGTTTTCAGATAAGGAGTAAATAAACTCTTTATAGGCTTACTAATTGATAACAAATACATAAATATAGATGTAATTAATAATAACGGCAAAGCTAGTCTATCTGTGTAGGATTTATTTTAATGAAACTTAGAGGTGAGGTTAGGTTAGGTCAGACAGGTTAGGTTATCAAACTTGTCTGACATTGTGTCACAATTGTAAAGGAAAAAGACAATGATGTGCCAGAATGCATTGTGGTAATTTCTAGCCACAGCACAAATTTCGCTGTAGGGCTTTTTTTTTTTTTTAATCCTAGAGTGTGTTGTGATTCTTTAAAACAAACCGGAACGTGAAATTTCTTGTTGTGGCTATTCCTCTAACAACATAACATGTTCTGGGGATATTTTTAACTCATTGAGCGTTTTTTGATTTAGACCTCAGCATGTACATACATTATTTAAGTGTTTCTTTATATAAATAATGTACCTGTAGTTATTTCTACCTTGTTTATTTGGCCGGGTTATCTTTATATTTATACTAATGGAATAGAAATCAGAAAGGAATAGATTAAATGGAATGTCTTCACATTTACTATCAAGAAAAAAACTACCCTTAGTAAGCCTGACCTAGATTTGTGCCCCAACCTATCCGTCAACATCAGTCTATTGCAGGAATTAAGCTTTTTATACCATGTGATTACTAGTGCTGGTTGTAGTTTGTTTAAAGAAAAGTTAAATTCAATTTATTTACATTTTTTATTTTTCTAAACTCTCATTTCTTGTGGACGATTGATGATGGCTGGCTAATCATCAAAATATTTACTATAGCTTTGTTATGATAGATTAAGGCTTTTTAAAAAAAAAATCTTGGCAGAGCACTTTTAAGAAGCTTTAGGAACTTTTTGAATTATCACCACAATTCCACAGATACAAAAATGAAATATAGACATAGCTGGACCAAAATGTATATAATATTTTTATTCAGTAAAAACAAGTTCTGAAATGTCCACTGTTCTAAGACCATCAATTTTCTTGGAATGAGAAAACCTTAAATAAAAAATTAACTTTTAAGAAACACCGTGTATAAGCCATAGTTAATGTGTAATTAATCTGCTATTGTTTATGCTAGCTAAATTGTATCTAATGTGATCAAGAAATAAGTGTGCAGTTCAAATTAACAGGGTGAAAACCAAAACAAATTTGACACTGATCTATATAAAACTGCTTATTTTAACACCATTATATAAGAATCCAAACCGTTTTAATTAAACTTTTAAAGGGTTTCAATTGTGGTTTAAATTTCTTTTAAGAGAAAGAAATAATTTTTCACTTACCCCCAGTCAACAACATAGGATTCATAATCCCAGTATTCCCGTGGCTTATGGGAGTTGATATCAGCGTAAACGCGTGCTCGACTAGGAAGTGCCATTACTGCCGCCCAATAAAACTGGGATCTTGAACAGCAAAGACTATTTATAAATAGTCCAGCAACATATGATTGGAATAAATTTCCTGAAAAAAAAATATAGGCATATAAAAGATAGCCTACACACCAAATAATGTTTCAAAATAAGGATGTAGTGTGCAGTTAGTAGTCCACATAAAATATGATATTCCCAAACCCCAAACACATCAATGTACTTTTATAAACTTGTTTGATGTGGGTAAAAATAAGGATCAAATTATTTCCCTCTCACAAAAATAAGACAATGAGATTTTTTTTTAAAGTTAATCTTTGTTTTACATGTGTGCTTCTAAAGGATGTTAACAGGGGGGAAGGGGGGGGGGGAAATTAGCAGTGCATTTTACTACCCATTCGGGTTGTACGCCTATGTACTAATTACACATGTGTTAGGGATTAGGAGAGTTCAATTTAGATGAAGTAGATATTTGAGTGGAGGGAGTGTGAAAAACTATTTAGGAAAAACCATCCTCAGTCTATCTCCCTGTCTTCTGCGGTCAAGTTTAACATGATAGTAATGCATTAGACTTTGTAGCCACCGAAGAGGGTCTGCAAATATTTAACACATCCCAAAAACAAAATTAAAATATACCAAGTTAAAACAATTGGTGATAAATAAAATGATAGAATAGTAGGAAAATGGTATAGCACAAATAAAAGTAAAATCACTAACACATATTTACACACACATCAATATTTCGATGCTATTATAACATCATCCTCAGGAAGTAATAGTAGACTAAACAGGATGTCTTCAGTGAATCCAACTTAACTGGTATGGATGAAAACTTCTCTAGTGGAGATGAAATCCTGATGCTAATATTTTGTTTATTATTTGTAGGCCTGGATAAACAAAATATTAGTGGCAGGTTTTCACATATTGGAAGCATCCAGCCGTACCAACCATATTCTCAAAAAACCACCAGTCCTTGTGTATAAACAGCCTCCATCACTCAGAAATCTTCTGGTACATCCTAAACACCAAACTGAAAATGACACAACCTTCATTCAACCACAACAAGGCTCCCAGCCCTGTAACAAAACAGCTTGCAAAACCTGCTAAATACATCATCCAGCAGTCACTTTCTCTAGCAACATCACTAACTCCATCTATACCATCAAAGGCAATCACACATGTGAGTTCAGTAACCTAATTTACCAACTAGAATGCCAACAATGTACTGCACAATATGTTGGCCTCACCACTGAAACTCTCCGTAAACAAATGAATGGACACTGCCATGACACAAAAATCAAGAATCCAGACAAACCCGTTTCAGCACACTTCTTCACTCATAGCCTCAACTTTGAGGACTGCTACACTGTCAAGGTGTTAAAATCATTTAACAAGACACAATGTAATATGTCTCATTTAAGAAGATAGGAACTGGCACATCAATGGATCACAAAGTCTAGAAAACCACCCAACCTAAATATTTGATAATTTCAACCCAGAGGCCACACCAGCATCACCTATCTTCCATAGGGTAATAGAGAAACATTAAGAGAATTTTATCTCCACCAGAGAAGTTTTCATCCATACCAGTCAAGTTGGATTCACTGAAGACAACATCCTGTTTAGTCTAATTACTACTGCTTCCTGAGGAAGATTTTATAATAGCATTGAAATATTAATGTGTGTGTAAATATGTGTTCGTGTTTTTACTTTTATTTGTGCTCTACCATTTTCCTAACATTCTATCCTATTATTTATTACCAATTGTTTTTGTTCCATGCACTTTATTTCATACATATAAAGTTAAAACAATGAAATGTACCTCGTTCCATTTCAAAAAATCATCATTCAAGTGAGTTGCCAGACTAACTCTAGATTCTACAAATTAAAATCAAAATAGAAGATTCCACAGTATTAGGATTTTGTAGATTATATTTTATATTCAAAATGTAAGATATAATAATGAATAATAACCAGGGTATCTAACTAACATTTTTATATAAAATTTCCTGACTTTTCCTTCTAATTAATATACTTTAGCCATGAAGGAGTTCAAGTCTAAGTTGAAGGTGTAATAACTTCACAGCCCTGATACAATTACTGTTTAATAAGTTGTATAGTAGCGCCTAACTCAGAAAAATGTTTTATATTTTGGTCAGTTGGCCTCACTGTGTACAATACTTTTAGTGTTTATTCTAACATGGATTTACTTTATAACTTTCATTGTATAATTAATTCTGTCTTGGGATTGTTGACCATAGCTCAAAGTTAGTTTTATATGTGATAATAAAATATGGCGCAGTCGGTAATGTCTGCAGTGGTTTATCTATGATTCAAATTTGTGGATAAAATTATCTCGCCCTGTAAAGAAGCAGTTATCAATATGGAATTTAATAAACCAGTCACTTAATCTTGCCGGAGATTTGGCGAAGAATTTTGATGAATTCCAGGGAGAAGTTCTAGAATATTTTGAGGCGACGGAGACTGGAACAAAATCTTCGGGTGTACAAATAGCCAGGCTAAAAAAACCTATTAGGATGAGATGCTGTCCGACTCTATAAAACCTTAACTACCATCAAACCTGAAGAGGAAACAGTCAATGGTATATTGTCTGTTCTTAAATCCCACTGTATTCCGAAGAATGAAACCATCCTTGTGTTCAATTTTTTTAATAGGAAACAATGTCTCGGTGAACAGTTTGAAAACTTCTACTCTGAGCTCTTGCCGCACATTGTGAATTTTGTGACCAGGAGGATAAATTGCTGCATGCACAAATGAATAATATTGGGTGTGAACTCACAGTCAATAAAACAACACATTCTTAGGGAAGACACTATCCTACACAAAGTTGTAGAATATTGCAAATCAGTGGAGCTAGAAGACAAAAAACTTGAAAACCATTGAGGATGGAGGGGGGATCCTCGTAGAATGATATATTTAAAGTGGGTAGAAAAACAATTACCTCCCAAACCTCCAAAGTGCAGAATCGATGCCACCTTCAGAAAACAGGACAATCAAGAAGTTGGAACAAACTACAGCAGACTGAACAGTTACGTCCAGACCCCAAAGAAAATCTTGGTGTGTCCAGTAACAAGTTTAGTGAAAAGTTTATTATCGTTGCGGTAATGACCATCCAAACCGGCCTTGTCCCGCAATTAATAAGCGATGTAATCGATGCCGAAGTATGAACCATTTTGCCAGAAATTGTGTTGCCACAAATAGTTTTTCTAGTGGTCGTAGAGCTTTTGAACTAGGAGCTATAAACGCTGATGATAATGTTGCTAACTAGACTTCAAATGTTGGTGAGTGTAGTTATTTTTGTCAATTTCAAGATACTGATGGTCACTCTTTGCCCCCTATTTCAGGTTATTCAGATATAGGTTCTCTTTTAATTATAAATTCTGTTAATACCAACCGTCATTGGTGCATATCATTGCTAATTAACTGCAAACCTATACTTTTCAAACTAGACACAGGGGCAGAAGTTAACATTCTTCCCTTAAGGTCTTTGGAGTTCATTGGACCCGATTATAGCTCTAAGTTAAGTGCTCCTAAAACTTATATTGAAGCTTTTGGGGGTTTTGAGATTGCACCTGTTGGTGAAATTTGTCTTCCTGTTGTCTATGAAAACAACACACATAGCTTGGTGTTTACTATTGTCAATTCAGTTAAAGCCGTACCCTTACTTAGCCTTTCATCTTATGTGAATCTCAATCTCATTACAAAAAATATTGTTGGGGTTCTCAACGCTCAAAGTAAACCTGATTTTCAAAACTTCTGGAATTCAAACCAAGATGTTTTTAATGGCCTTGGATGTTTTCCAGAAGTTCTTGATTTAAAATTTAAAAAGGTGCTATACCTAAAAGCAGCCCAGCCCGCAGAGTTCCCCTAAAACTGTTAAGTAAGCTTAAGGTGTATTTGGATGACCTTGAACAGTGTGGAATTATTGAATGTTGTGAAGCTGGTGAATGGGTAAACAATCTACTTATTGTAGAGAAACATAAAACAGGGGCCATAAGGTTGTGCATAGATCCTAAGGATCTTAACGAAAATTTGGTCCAAGGTTATGTGTTGATTCCCACTCTAGAGGAGATTAGTTCCAAAATGGGCAATAAAAAATATTTGTGTATTTGATTTAAAAGATGGGTTTTGCCAGGTTAAATTGAGTAAAGAATCGGCTGGTCTATGTACGTTCAGCACCCCCTTTGGATGTTATCGGTTTTTACGCGCCCCATTTGGACTAAGTGTGCTTCCTGAGAACTTCCAAAATATGTCTCATAAATACTTTGGGAATATTGGGGGAGTATGTGTATATTTTGATGATGTTTTATGTGGAGCAGACACAATGAAAGAGTTATGGAAAATAGTTAAACAGGTTATTCAAACTGCTCGTGAAAACAACACAGTATTTAACCCGAAAAAGTTCAATTCTTTGTGGATAAAGTTAAATTTTCGGATTTGGAATTTGATAAGGATTGAATTTGTCCTGATGACACTAGGGTTCAGGTTATTCAGGACATAGAAGTACCTGCTTCAAGGAAGGATTTGCAGCATATTTTGGGAACAGTCAACTACCTAAGACCATTTGTGCCGCACCTGTCAGATATTTGCACCCCATTCCGTGAACTTCTGAAAAAAGATTCAGAGTCTTGGAATTCCTCTCACAGTAAGCAGTTGGAGCTTTTGAAAAAATTTACAGCACAACATGGCTTGTTTGACTCCTTTTGACCCATCAACATACATGCTGACAGTCGTCAATATGCCCTTGGTGCCACTTTAATGCGAGATGGCAAGCCCATTTTATATGCTTCACGATCACTTACCACCACTGAGCAAGATTATGCTCAGGTGGAAAAAGAGTTGCTCCTGTCGTATTTGCATTCAAAAGGTTCCATAACTTCGTCTATGGTCACAAAGATGTAACTGTTCATACAGATCATCAGCCACTTACCTCTATCATTGTAAAAGCCATAGGTAAAATTACCAATAATCTCCTCCGCCGCCTTAGGCTGAAACTATTGCCCTATTCATTCACACTCAAGTATTTAGCAGGCAAATATATGCATATAGCGGATGTGTTATTCCGAAATTGTAAAATTATTCTTTCATCTGTAGATGAAAGTATGTATGATATAGTACATGTTATAGGGACAACCTCCGATGTTCAACCATCCTTACTTGCAAAGTACAAGAAAAATACAGTTGGGGACTCTGTTTTGAGCAAAGTATTTAATTATTACATTAAAGGTTGGCCTAAGTCATTGTCATCAGATTGCTCAGAGCTGAATCATTATTTTTCCCTCAGAAAAGACATCACAGTCCATGATGGGCTTCTTTACTATGATGAACGTCTATTAGTTCCATTTAAACTGAGGCGCTTCACCCTTGAGATGCTTCATGCAACTCACCTCAGTTTTGAAAAAGTCAAGGCTCAAGCATCCCGCAGCTTCTATTGGCCAGGAATCAACTCTGATTTGAAAAATTTTATACTTGCGTGCCCAACATGCAATCGATTTCAACGGTCTAAAATAAAGGACCCGCTGCAACCTCATGACATCCCTGATCTACCCTTTGCTAAAGTTGCTGCTGATTTTGCGGATTATAATGGCGACAGCTATCTAGTTATTGTGGACTACCATTCGCGGTGGATTGAGGCTGAGAAGGTCCCGAGTAAGTCTGCTTCCACTGCTATAAGTAAGCTCAAACCAATCTTTGCACGTTTTTGGATTCCCAAACAATTCATGTCTGACAACCAACCTTTTGACTCATATGAATTCAAAGTATTTGCTCAATCATGGAATATTGAAATAGTAACCTCCAGTCCTCACTATTCCCGCAGCAATGGTTTGGCTGAGAAAGCGGTTGGAATTGTCAAATTGATGTTAAAATAGGCGCAATTTGACCGTGGAGACTTTCCACTTTCTTTTGGATTATAGAAATAGCCCAGTGGCAGGGCTCCCATACTCACCTGCTCAGCTTCTTCAAAGTCGCACCCTCAATTCTAAGACTGCTTGTACAGGATTGCCGCTTGAAGCCAGAAATAATTATTGATGATGCAGTGACTGCGAAAGTAGGGCAATCGTTACATTATGACAAAATTGCTCGATTCCATGAGCAAGTTTTTAACGCTGAGCAGTATGTCTTTATTTGGAACAACAAACTGCGGTTTTGGGAAGAGGGCAGTGTGGTTAAGATATTGAAAAACAGATCATATCTGGTGTGTATAAAAGGAAAACTTTATAGACAAAATTCACTTCATATTAGGCCTAGGCACTCTGGTAATGACATTTCCTGTGAAGATCATGATAGGGTGAGGAGCTTTGGTGATGATATGGGTGAACTTGAAGGATTAAAGGTAACACCACCATCTTCTCCTAACAAGCCAGAAGGCATAATAGCCTCAACTTCTCAGTCTCCTAGTTCAGAAATGAATACTGTGCCTCTTGGAACTAGTCTGCCTAATATTGTTACAAGGTCTGGTAGAATTGTCCACCCACCAAAACCCCTTGATTTATGATTCCTTGTTAAAAATATAATAAAAAAAGTAAATGTTTATATATATAAAAAAAGAGAGGCATGTTTAATAAATTGTATAGTAGCGCCTAACTCAGAATAGTGTTTTATATTTTGTTGGTCAGTTGGCCTCACTGTGTACGATACTTTTAATGTTTGTTCTAACATGGATTTATTTTATAACCTTCATTGTATAATTAATTCTGTCTTGAGATTGTTGAGCATGGCTCAAAGTTAATTTTGTATGTGATAATAAAACAATTACTACTTTGTTGTTTGTTTCCAAGTATAAAATTATGAGAGAAAATAGTGGAAAATCATTGGTTCTTATTTTATAACTATCTAATTATTTAATATGGGAATATTTGCGAAGTTATATTTTAATGTAAACATTATGTTGAATACATATTGCACATAAAATTTAGCTATAAAGACTGGTTTTGTTACATTACATGCAACAATTTTGATTCTAAGCTTTCAAAAAGAAAAAGGGTTGCAAAACACTCATTTAATATTTGGTCAATAATTAACAATAAGCCACTTTCTCTTTTAAAATAATTGTTAATGTCTATCTTGTGCAAGAAACAGAACAGTTTAGTGGTAAATTTATTTTCACATTTGATTCACATTTTGTGTTTAGTGATATTCAAACATGAAATGTAAAAAAAATTATTTGTTTAGTGACATACAACTGTAGGCTCACAAAACAAATTAAGATGTGTGTTTAAAATTTGCCAAGCCCATATCTGTAGGTCACAATCCCTTTAATTTGCAAACTTATAATCAAAACCAAATTTGTCTTACTGGTTCAATGACATTGTTTTTAAAATTATACAAGTTTATGAAATTCTTCTGTTTAGGGCAACTTTAAAATGTACACCAAATACATATTTCATGGAAACATGAGAAACATTGTTTCCTTCTTTTTTAACAAGTAGAAAATGCTACTCAATAATTGTTGTCAGCTGCTAGGAATTAAAAAATGTAACATTTATTTATATTGTAGTTTACAAAGTATGACACAATTTAATGTACAAGATGTTATAGCCAAAAAATTGTGTGATATTTTCTTTGTTAAACTCATTGTATGTCATATTGTGCATATAAGATGTAGAATATTTCCTATATCAGCCATTTTTATGGTACAACTTTAAAGTTATTAACATAGATAACCTCTTTAATCAATTATAGTGTATTTATTAAAATACAAATAGGTGCTCAAAAGAAATATAAATTAAAATTATAAGAGATTTAACCTCAGATACAGAGGTTTGAAATGTTTAATATGTTTATAGCCTTTAGGAATAATTAAAGTCTGTTCACCGTAGGAATTGTTTTCTGAAAGGCCTTTTTCCCTACCAGAAATCTAATATATAGTAGGATATTGGTACGAACAAGACCTTTCAGAGAGTAATTCCTACCATGAATGGAGTTTAGGTAGATATTTTAGTAAATACGGTTTAAAATGTATTCAATACTAGTTAGTTTTTTTCATAAAAAAAAGGCAATTGACCGATTGTAATGTTAAAACATTGCTTGCAATCATAAGTGCCATGAAAAGTCTCAGGGTAAAGCTTGTGTACATTCAATGTGACAAATCTTGTACAATTATACAAGCTGTTAACACTTACTATTCACTACTCACACTTTAACCCAATTGTTTATGTTCAGCAAAACTTGTGGGAGCAAGAAACTGTTGTTCGCTTGGTTAACATTAGCGGTAAACTTATTAATGCATTTTTTTATAAATGTTTAGATCTTTTCATTGCAGCCAGGTATCCTTAAGTAACTGATTGCATAGTTAAAGGCATGCTCTAGTTAATTTTATAAAATCCCACTAAGTGGTGTCAAGGGGAAACAAAATACAGGGTTGTTTCAATTAGGGGTATATCGAGTTGGGTGTGCTGCTTTGAAGAAAAATCATCAATGTAATATGTTTGAAGCAATAAAATATTTTGTTATTATTCAAAATGTTCCACATGTAATTATATTACTCTAGAAAAATTGTCATAGAATGGCAGTTATTTGAAAGAACCTAATGAAAGTTACCTTGTCTAAAGCTGCTTTCAAATATTTAGAAGTAAAATCATAATGTCCTACTGGTCTACCTTGACAGATATAAATGGTAATAAAATACTACCATTTTAGCAATAACAGCGTGGCTACAAAACATAATTTACAAAATTCCCTGACTTTTACAGGTTTTCAAGGCAACGTTTTTCAACTTTCCCTGAATACTTTTTTCCAGTTTTAGTGGTGGATGATAACTTTTGTTATTATTGATCACATATTTAAAAAAAGTTTGTATCTACTAAACCAGTGTTTTTCAACCTTCTTGAATATGCGACCCCTTTGCAAGTAAAAAAATTCTGGCGACCCCCTGTATGTGATAAAATTATATCAGTGATTTCAAATAATACATATTTGGCGCTGTTGGGTGGGGAGGGAGGAGTGTGCGCGCAGGTTGGTCGAAGGTCAATGGTCAGTGGCCGCATAGGAACAGTCAGTTGTCAGAGTACACCAGCGTGTACGGTCGTAGTGGAGAAGTTTCTAAAAAGATCTGCGCAGCCCTCCAAGTCTAGTACAAGTGGCAGTAGCGAAAGCGAGTCAAAACCGAAAAAATTAGACTTTATGACAATTATTTGAAATATAATTTTACTGACATGAATAATAAACCTCAATGTGTAATTTGCGATGAAGTATTATCATGTGAGAGTATGAAGCCATCAAAGCTTATGCGTCATCTCTCAACTAAACATAACAAGAATGCTGATAAACCGTTACATTTCTTCGAACGGAAGCTGAAAACCTTTAGCCATCAGCAAACTACTATGATTCAGGTAATAAACCAGTATTATTTGTTTAAAAATAATATTATGTGAGGTCTTTCATAAGAAACCTAGCAATCTCCATTTTTAAAATTTATTAATTATTCATGGAAATAAAAAAAATCGCCATTCCAATAAATTCACAGACGTTTGTTGATAAGGTTTTGAGAAATACTTATTACCATTATCCATTCAAAATTCCATATAACTTAAATCTAAAGATTAAGATTTTTCAATATTACCCAAAGAATTAATCTAACTTTAATATCCACATCATTTATCATTAAATACATTTACAATAATTAAAAATTCTAATACATATTGATATAATAGTAAAATTCATATTAAAGTTATATTTTTTTAAATCTTATTTTAGGTATCCAATGTCAATGAGAATGAGTTATTAGCTAACTACCGAGTCGCATACTTTGTCGCTAATGCTGGGAAGCCGCATAGTTGCCGAAAATCTTATGCCAGCAGCCCTGAATATGGTTGAGATTATGCTAGGTAAGCAGGAGGCAAACAAGCTAAAAAGCATACCACTTTCTGATAATACTATTGAACGCAGAATAAACGATATGGCCGGTGACATTCGAGAACAATCAGTCGAAAAATTCAAAGAGCCCACATTTTTTCTTTGCATTTTGATAAGGTGACTGATGTCACAGATTGTGCGCAATTTGTGATATTTGTGCGCTTTGAAGCAGATGAAAGTACCAATAAAGACATTTTATTTTGCAAAGCACTTCCTGCGAACACTACTGGCCAGTATTTATACGGCACATTTTTAGAAAACACTCGTGACTGCGAGATTGATTGGACAAAATGTCGCTATTTGTAGCGATGGTGCTAAATCTATGACTGGCAATCAAAGTGGGCTCGTTGCGAAATTAAAATCAATAATGCCAAATGTTTCATGGACACACTGCTTTTCTTCATCGGCAAGCTTTGGCAGCCCAGGTTTTACCTTATGATTTGAATGATGTACTGAAAGAGGTGATCAAAGTTGTGAGCTCTATTAATGGTAAAGCTTTTCAAACACGACTGTTTAGAATCATTTGTGAAGACATGAGTTCTCTCCATAAAAATCTCCTTGATCATACAGAGGTCGGATGGCTATCAAAAGGAAATGTATCACCATGAGTTCTGGAACTAAAAGCTGAATTGTTATTGTTATTACAAGATCATAAATTTGAATATGCAAATTACTTTTGTGACCCTGTTTGGCTATTAAAATTAGCATTTCTTGCTGATCTTTTTAACCACCTATATATTTTAAACAAGAGCATCCAAGGGAAAGAAGAAAATATTCTAATGGCCAAGGATAAAGTTAAAGGATTCATCACAAAACTTCGTTTGTGGTAACGTTTTTACAAAAATTAATGGATGATTCTTTCCCTTGCGTTCAGAAGATTGTCGAAGAAATTGCAACGGACCAATCGTTAGTAGTAAGTTCTCAAATGCTTTTTCATTATGCAGAGCTTGCATGATTTGGAAAAAAAGATTATTAAGTTACTTTACAGAACTGAACTCTGATGCTGACAATGGGCATGGATGGATACAAAATCCTTTTTTGGATATGTCAGTACAACTGGCTGATCTGACCACGAAGATAAAAGAAAATCTTATAGATGTTGCAGCTGACGGCATGCTTAAAATGGAATTTAATTCGCAAAAGATTGATGTCTTCTGGATGAAGAGAAAAGAAGAATATCCAGAGCTGGCAAGGGAAGCTTTGAGATTATTAGTGCAATTCGCCACTTCCTACCTGTGAACTTTCTCTTCAATGGTGAACATAAAAATAAAAACTAAGAAGAGAAATAGACTCAAATTAGAAAATGATTTGGTTATTTGAGTCTCAAAAATAGAACCACGATTCGACACATTATTAAAAAATAAACAGGCACAGCCTTTTCACTGAAATTATTGTATCTTTAATGCAGTGTAGATTGTAGAATCTATATTTAAAAATAAACTTTTCTTTGAAATTGTTATATTTTTATTGTAGTGTAGGACCTACACTTGCTTTTTATTTTACCTGGCTTGCAACCGCGGCCCCCTCATAAAGCCTTTGCGACTCCCCTGGAAGTCATGACCCACGGGTTGAAAAACAATGTACACTAAACAAACAGTTTTATAAGTTATTTAAAAAATTAAAATGTTATTTTATTTATTAACTTTTGTTTTAGTGTTTGGTTGCGAAATTAAAGTAATATTTTAGACATTTTTTAATTCCCAGACCTTATTTTTAGTTAAATTCCCTGACATTTCCCTGTTTTCTCTTTCATCCAAAATTCCTTGACTTTTCCAGGTTTTCCCTATCTGTAGCCACCATGAATAATGACCCAACAAAATTACTAATGTGTTCTAAGCCCTACCAACATACCATGTTTACAATATAGAAACTAAAAATTGCTTTTAAAAGCCTAGATAATTTTATAACCTTTAATAAGAAATGTAACATGTTTATATCTACTATGATTAAATTTTGAAATTTAATACAGTATAACATAAATATAAAAAAATATATTAGGCTACAAAGATATTTAAATATTAAGTCAAAGAATAGAGGATTCGGCAGAAGTAATGCCCTTTTATAAGAATGAATTTTTATTAGGCGTCTCTCAAAAAAGCTCGGTATCAGTGATATAAGTGTTAGTAGTTTGTTCAGAGAGACGCATATGAAGTCGTACATACATACCTCATGTGTTGCATGATGAGATTCATATAGAGGGTAGAATTTTGTTGACTTTTTTTTGACAAATGTGAGGATGAGAAATTCCCAAAGAAGATATGGTGGTCAGATGAAGATACATTTAAAGTGAATGGGCATATTAATCACCACAATTGTGTGTAATGGGGGGATGTTAAGCCACACGTAAACTTAGAAAAAGATGTGAACCTACCAGGAGTAAGTTTGGCCACCAATTTCTAGCATGGTATTGGGCCAATATTATTCAATGGTGCTTTTAATCATGACAATTACTTAAATGTCCGCAAACAAAATTATTCTGGTTTAGAGTTGAAAATGAAGTTTACGTACACTTTCAGCAAGACTGTGCACCACTACATTATGGTTTGCATGCCAGACAAAGGATGGACGGTAATTTTGAAGGGAAGTTGAGAGGCGAACGGGGATCACTTGAGTTGTCAGCATGATTGCCAGATTTAACGCCTCCAGACATTTTTGTGGGGTGTCCTTAAAAGATATTGTGTACATGGACAAACCTTGAGTTGAAAGACACAATTTGTGACAAATTCACTGACATTCCTGTGGGCTAATTCCATACGGCATGCTTGTGGGGTTAATAGGGTTAGTATCTGTCTTCCACAAAATGGACAGCATTTCGAGCACTACACAAAGTTTTATGGAAGGGGTGTTACTTGCTGCACCTAGCATATTGTTATAGATGTCATATTTATCATTCTGTGAATATTCACATAACTCATTTTGAGTTGAATATTATTTGAACTAAATCATCTTTAATATTTTCAAACAGAATGGATAAGGTTGTTTATCACTCATTTAAAATTAAACATGTTTATATTGCAAAACTTTTCAAGAGTTATTTTTTCGGTGTATTACATGTTTTTAAAGATAAAATACTGAGCCTTTTTTGTTCAAAAATATATCTCTGTAGTTTCTAGATTGATTTTCTTACAAATGGACCTTTGGAGCAACGTTTAGAAAATGCAAACTTTTTTTTGCAGCCAACATTTTTAACATCAAAAGTTAGAGCTGCATCACATGACTTAACATAATATGAAAATGTGAAAATATAACTGGTAACTTTTTCTAACAGCCAAATAGGTCCATTTGTTGAGGAAATTGGGCTATACCATATTACACTGTACTGTGTTTATTTCAAATGTTCATTTAAATTCATTTAAGTCTTAAATGATTCTTTTTTCATGGTGTCTACTCAACTAGACCAATGAAATTCCCGACTTTTCCCTGATAATTTCCTAAATTTGACTCAAAAGTATATCACACCCTTCTCCCTTCCCCTCTTTGCCCCCTTTCATATGTTTTTTATTAATCTTATTTGTGAATAATAATAAGTTTTAAAATCTAAATTTGTATTAACATAGTCTACTAGGACTTGCCCAAAACTTCAAAAATTCCATCCTACACCTCAACAAGGAGATCAAGCACCCACATGCCATGATGGACAAAGAGAAGAGATGTTTTAAGTGCAGGAATCCAAAGAAAATTTGTTACTCTAAATATATCTGTAAAAACAGTGGCAATATTTTCTTCTGTTTAGAACATGCAAACATGATCTGTGAAAAGTGTTATAACACTGCTTTTGATATTGATATTAATGGTGCAGGTTCAATTAAATTAGTGATTAGTTCAACATTTTGTGGTCTAATCGTTCCCAATCACAAGTTTTTTTTTGTGAGGGCATAAATTCAGTGGCCAGATTTATATTTTGTATTATTCATGTGAATATTTTTTTCTTGATTTCAAGTGTCTAATATAAGATTGAAATAAACTGAAAGACTTTAGCACTTTTCCAAGACAATTTTAATGAAATTGGGAGATAAATGTATTGTTAATCTGACAGATTAGTTACACCCACCAGTGTTACGATTCATATTCTGCCTGATGGAGGGCTAGTACTAAATGATATAGTGTGTTATTTGTAATTGAAAAATAGTTTCAGATCATGGGACCACTGCCTACAGCGATTAAGAGGTGTAAGATGCTAAAACTATATTATCTCCAGAAGAGTCAAACTAGGTATGGCTTGTTAACGTCCCTTCCTGGCTTTGTAATTTTTATTTTGAAAATTCAAACAAAATTTTAATCCTAAATATCTATAGATCAATTAAAAATATAGGATTTTCATCCTCTGTTTGTCCTAAAGTTAAAATATTTGTAGTTTATCCAGTAAATAGTAGGCCCATATTAGACCAATATTATAGTGTGAATAGGTTTAGGGAATTTAAAAGACTAGGTATATGATCAGAGAGAGCACAAATTTAGTACAGTAGTTTAGAAATTAATGCAAAAATTCTATAATTTGACAAGATTAATGAGTTTAAATACTAATAAACATTTTTATCTAGCAATAATGATATAAGAATGGAAATAGAAATGGGCATATTTGCAGGAGCTCAATTTTGCGTGACCATTCTAACCTGTCTTACGCAAAGAGGGCCTTGTCAATAGATTGTTTTAGTTTGTTCACTCAATCTGAGATGGCCGGGCTATGTTTGATTCAAAAGGCTTGCTTTATTGATTGCCATAATTGGTTTGGAATCGCCATAGTTAGCTTGGTAGCCTTTTGTACATGTGCAAATAGAATTTTGTATAGGCTAAATCAGCTTTTAAGACATTTCAAGATTAATTATTATTTTGACAAAGTATTAATTAGCATGATTTTCATGTTTCGTCCCACAATTAAATCAATAAAGGATTACTATTCTATATATTCCCCTTGAGAAGTGCGGGTATACCATCTAGTTTATTTATATCAAAATTATGGGCAAATATGGAGATGTGCCAGTATTCTCCTAAGGGATAGGAAACTACATAAAAAAACTCAATTTACCCATATAAGATTCGCACCTTTACCTTCAGAGTCAAAATTTAAAAAAACGACTGTTTTGATATTTTCATTAGTGTGGGATGTATCAGAAGCTTGAACCTTTGCCGACCTCATCCTCTCTCCACATAAATACACAATTAGATACGTTTTATAAAAGAGCAAAATTCTTGCTGTTTTTGTGAAAAAATAAATTACTATAACAAAAGTAATAAAATTGTGTTGGATAATTATAAGAAATTATGCCAACATTATACTACATTACATAATAAGTTGTTTCTTATTCAATATTTACTAATATTATGAAACAGCAACTTATAACATTACTTTAGGTTACCTCTCCAGTAATTTATAGAATGGTTCAGTATACATATTTTCTTCAGTTTTACAGAAAGATGTAAACGATCTCATATTTTAGCTGTGAAGCTATAGGAATCTTTCCGAACTAAACTATAGCTGAATTTTCTTCAGCCATGAATACAGGGGTCCTATAGTATTTGTAAAAAATTCTCTCTGACCAACTTCTCACAAAATTTTAATTGTAATTTTACGCTACTAAGCTATACATGTGAAAATATTTAGTTAGGTCTACATTTATTTTGGCCTCCTCCTTTACTACAGCTGACCTTGCCTCACCTCTCGTGGAAGAATAAGAAAGCAGATGTCTTATAGATCAGTTCAGGGAAAATGATAAAATATATCTAACTATAAAAAAGGAAAGGCTGACATTCATCTGCAATTGTCTTGCAAAAAAAGCTAGCTTACACTTCAGGAATGGATCACCGGCTACTCTTTTCAGTCTATATAGGTTTTGTTTTAGGAAGCTTCGCTTCTTTGAGAAACTTAACAACATGGTCCCAAATTTGTAATGCCCTTTGAAAGCACTTTACATTATCTAACCACCGCACAGCACAGAACTTCAAAGGAAAAGTGTCACACCCTGTCAACTGGGTAAACAATGTTCGATGAGCTAAAGAGTCTGTGAACATATAGTATGTGTGACGCAATAAGCTACTTATATTCCAATCTGCAAATTCCACTCCTGTCCTCAAGGAAACATGAACAACATTAAGCCCACATGTTCCTAGATTTAGCAAACTACATACTTCATTTTATGTGACAGATTTGATGTGTTCCTGAAGAAGTGTTATGAACTTTAAAATGACATTTGGGCCATCCATTGGCACTTGTATCAACTTAGAGAGTGGAAGAGGAGAAATACCATCAAAGAAATGCTTCAGTAATTCTTCAGCAGTGCTCCTATTGAAAAACACACAGTTTAAGTATCGAATGACGACTTTTATGATTTTCCTTGCCCCAGAATCTGATTTCGTGTCAAATTGTCATCTTTGAATAACTTTATTCAACGCTTCATCAAAACAAATTACTAAGTTGTTACATGATTTTAGATGGTCCAGTAAATTGTTCTGAAAAGACGGAGCAAATCCATGCACAATGAAATATGCAGCCTTGTCTCCACCAAGAGTAAAGGCACTGGCAATGAAGCGCTCGAGAAACATCAACTGAAAAATTGTACTTAAATAACTGCACAAATTTGAAATTGAAAGACTTTAGTGTCAACAACTTGCAAAGACTAAATGACTTTGCCTTAACCGATCAACTTTTATAACAAAAGTGTTAGGATTTCTTTGGAGTACTACACTACTTTCACTTTTGACAGCACCTTTCTTCTGCGGCTTTACAATTTTCGATGAAACAGAAGTGTGAAATGAATTGTCATTTCCCTGACTTTTAGTAGGCCCACATGAACACTATATTTTATTATGTTTTCTTAGCACAGCGTCTTATTACCCATTTGTATTATACGCGTATGTACCAATTACATCAATGGTTTTAGGAATTAGGGAGATATTTATAGGACATGTACCATCATTTTGTGTGGAGGGAGGGTGGAAAACATTTTGTAAAAACCACCCTCAGTACACCCGACCGAGATTCAAACCTCCATCTCCCCATTATTGCAGTCTAGTTTGCTGCAAGACTAGTGTGTTAGATTAGGCGGACACCAAAGCGGGTTTTATTATGTTCAAATTAATTTTAATAATTTCCCTTATTCAATGCTAATGTATAAGATTATTATAAATGTAAATAGGTTTAATTCAACAGTAGCAGCAATGATAGAACAATCATTCAAATCAAACTACGATGAATGACATTAGGCCTATTTGAAAGTATGAGTAAAAGTTAATTTATTCTAATACAGCTGAAACAATATATATGTGCCCTCACTCCAGTGCGCATGAATGCAGATGGGTTGAGATGGGAGAAGGGGAGAGTTAATGTGTTCCTTGTACCTGCACACCTAAGCCGTCAGACAAAAAGATGACAGAAATCCGAGGGATGGCTTGATGTTGTATGGTAGGCAGAAAAGTGGTGGGGGTAGGTAGGCGATAGTAGTTTCCAACAGAACAATGATGAACTAATTTATACTAGCTTTCTTAGATAATTACAATTATTCCATCTGGTTTATTAATTTGAAAAAATACATACCTTTATTTGCGTTAAAATCTTATGTTTGCCGAGAAAAATATTTGATCCTACTCACAAGGGAGAAAAGACCAACTTTGCATCAATTTAATAAATTAATTACTAAGCTTAGTTAAAATCTCTTTCATTACAAACATAGAAATGTATTTGATCAACAAGATAAAAAAAAATACCCCATGCTCCTGCGATATTTCATAGTCTCGGAAAAATCAGAGAAAGTAAGCGGTATTTTTGCGCTTTTCTCAGCCCTTCTATTCCACCTTAAGTTAATATGGTTTGAAAGTTTTAATGTTGATGTGAGCGCATAGAAATTGTTTTGGTATACTTGCCTGTACATCTCAGTATTTTTTTAGTTTTCAAAGTATGGTGTGTTGGGCTCAGAAGTGATAACATCAATCAAAGCTGTGATATAGAGATCCCACATATATTGAACAGGTGGACATGAACCAAGAGCTGACCCTTTTTTAATTAAGCAGTACTATGTCTTCTCAATCTTGAGCTTCTTCAAAGATACCTGCCAATGCCTGGCACACAATCTCCCTTGTAGCCAGGTGTGCCTATTCACCCGTACCTGCCAGAACAATCCATTTGTCGTTGATGAACTCGTAGAAGAAAGAAATTATTTTATGTGATAAAGTAAAGCATCTCATCTTTACTTAAAATAAACTACAATGTGTATTATTTTTTAAACTGCCAGATTGATTTTTTTAGTTGTTTGTTTTTTTGCACTGCCATGACAACACGTCAAGCCAAATCACATATTTACACTAATCGAGCAGTGAAGAAGGTAGAATTAAGAGAAAATGAACCCAAAATTGAGTTGGAAACAATTTAGGAAAAACCACCCTCAACACATCCATCACAGAATAAACTCTTGAAATACGGTACTTGCCAGTGACCCAGTCTCTGGCGAGTGTGATGCCTTAGACCAGTGCTCTCTGAACTTAAGGCTCGCGTATCCATAGTGGCTAATGAGAAGATTTTCTTAACACATGCTACTCATTGCTGTTTTAAATCTTATTTTTGCCTGATCAACCTTGTTATGTATGCTATATCTATGAAACACCAGGAGCAGCACAAAGAGTAAACAGGTCAGTGTCTAGACAAACATGAATGTGACTATCATCAAAAGTTTGAGAATCCTTGCAATAAAACAGACAAGGACCAGTTGAGTTCTTGGAGTTAACCTCTCTCTTCCTTGTGAGGAGGAAGTTGGGAAAAACTGCTTTAAAAAACCATTCCACAGTGATAGATCTGAATTATGAAAAAAAAAACTTAGAGATTTTGATAAATGTCGACATTTCATAACCTACTAAAACCAAAATAGTGGTTTTCGCGATGACGTGTCTGTATTTTTTTCTAGGGCCGAAACCAATTTACCAATTGGGCTATAACTTTATTTTTAGTTTTTTTCATAAGATTCCTGCAAGGTTTTTTTTTAAAATTAGATATCTAATCCTAAAATTCGTCGTCATTTGATACTTAAACTGTGTGTTTCTCAATAGGAGGCGGGTACTAGTGGATATTGTTTCCCTTGTAACTTGTTTTGTTTGTGCTCCAGGAAAAGCTCAGTCGTAAAAGGTTTATCATTAATGAAACATTGTACTAATGTAGTGACAATGGTATCTTACAAACTAAAACAAAACAAAGTTGTAACCTTGCATCCTATTACACATGAGAACATGGTAACAAAACAGAAAACAAAAAATCCCAAAATAATTGAAACCTACAATGAAATCAAGGGTGCACGATTATGACATTTTGCAGCCAATGTTCTCATGACATCTGTAGAGAATTCAGGGCGGCATCCTGTGTATTATGTGATGAAGGTGTAAAAAAATTGACAATCAACAAAAAAACATTTGAATTGGTTGAGAATAGTTTTAATTTTGTCAATAATGTGAATAAAAATGTGTTTTCAAAATAATAAAATGTAAAGTAGTAAAATTTACGAGTGTTTAGCATTCATGTTTCACACAAAGGGGTTTAGTATTTTGGGGTTAAGGCCACAAGGCAACTTTCTGTGGGCAGGTCATTTACCAAATCTATATTAACTACTTTAGTTGTGAAGCAAACAAAACTGAGTAGTAGGTTTTTATTGAGGTATTTCCATGTCAACAACTAGATGTAACATAAAATGGACAGCAATAATCCAGTCCAGTGTAAGAATGGTCACGTTGGTTGTAGTGTTTGCTGTGCTAGTTCACCCATGAGTTGAAGGGTGGACTTGCGGTTGACCTTGAAGCATTTGACACAATGGTGAACTATTCAACGAGTTAAATTACAATCATTTGATGTTCAGTAGTCCTCTCTTATGGCTGCAAGTAGTGATTGTGGACTCCTGTATAGTTGTTTAACATGTCCAGGCTGTAGAATCAAGTACGCTAGTTGATTCTGGGCAGGTAAGACAATTGGATGTTTTAATTGTATGTTGCCGAAGACATCTGAATTCTGCCCCAACTCTGATGAGTTCCTCTTTATAAATTAATACAAACAATGTTTTGAGTTTATTCTTTGGGCTAGTTAGCTTCAAATGCAATAAGTCACACAGCTCTTCTGTAAACTCAGTTAGTTGAACATGTGTAACCCAATGGTTAACCGAGTGTTTTAACTCTTGTAAAGTTAATTGTCCTGTCTGTTAATGAAATGAAAAGGTTTTCATATTGAAAAGAGCCAGGAAACAAACTGTCATTCCCTGCAATTTGATCAACGACGAATACTTGTTCATAAGGGTGTAATGCTCAGTAGTTAGTTAGCTTTTTTTTATTGTATGGCACATTTGACCGGGAGGGACTTTAGCATTCAGTATTTGCTTGACTGTCATACCATTGGATATATAATCAGCAGGATTTTCTTGAAACCATATGTGTGTTCATTCCTAAGTCCTTGTCAACACTTGAATCTCTGTCAACTGGTTAGCTAAAAATGTTTTCCATTGGGTGGGTGGAGCATTCAGCCAAGCCAAAACTATTGTTGGATTACACCATAAAGTGTATTTGCTTAAGTTGTGATTAAGATAAGCAAGTGTCTTGTCAACTAGTTGTACCAGCAACAACACTGTGCAGATTTCTGGTCTAGGCAGTGTCCCCTTCGGTGATGAAACCCGTGACTTAGAACAAAATAATTTATGCTGGTGTTTTCTGCATCCTTTGTGCATTTTATGTAGATGAAAGCATGATAGGCAACCTCTGAATCGTCACCAAATCCATGGATTTTAATTTAATATTTCCGTTCACCAAATAGGACTGACTCTTTCTTGACACATGAAGCTGATTGAGGTGAATTAACTTCACTCTGTATTTAGCCTAATCCATTCAGTGAGATAAGTTGTGAGTAATGGGGTTAACCCATTTATGGATAATAATAAGTTTTAAAATATAAATAAGCATTTTTTATTTGTATTAACATAGTCTGCCAGAAATTAGAAAATTATAACATACATTACACAACTACAAACAAGATAGATAACTGGCGTGGAGTGTTTTTAAAATAAGTTAGAAGTCTCAAACATTTTTATTCCGATATGGATGTATTTCACCCTGCTTGGAGTATTTTATGATTATTATACGTTATTTCATATTTTGAGTAAAAAAACTTTTTCCTTGATTTTTTTTATTTGTGAAATTCCTTAGTCATTCCCTTTTTTCCTTGAGCACTTCAAATTCTCAGCTAATTCCTATTTTTCCAGATGGTAGACACAATGCGTGTGTAACTGTTGTAAGACGGAATATTTGGATAGATTTGCCAGGCTTATTTTTCCAGAGGTTCCTTTGTAGATGTTTATCTGTAACAGCAACCTGTATCTGTCTGTACATTTAGCAGTCATGACAAATTTATGTAATCTGAACATAGTGACTACTGAAAATAGATCTTGTGTTGTTGGGCCAACCATAAGTGTCTCAAGAGAAACATCCATTGAAGACATAGTGGATGCATCAAACATAGCATGAAGTTTTTTAGTACTTTACTCTCATTCATTACAATGTGATGTGGAAAGCAACAATCATTTCCTGAGGGTGAGTCAATTCCTTGTTTGGAGACTATCTGCATGTGATGTAAGTTTTCATTTTCATTCATGAAGCTAGTATAAGTGTAAGTACAGGGTGTTTTGAAAACAACCTCGCACATCATCACAAACTGTTTCCAGCCTGTGGCCAGATCCGTTTCTAGAAAAATGCCTATATCTCCCTCTGTCCTTCCCCCATTCTTCCTCCTGTATTTTCTTCCACTCTCCTCCTCTCACTTGCTATCTGTTCTCTTCCTTGGTTTCCCTTGTGGTCTCTTTACTACATACTTCATATCCATTAAACTTATTGAAATCCCCTCCCCTTCCATCCTTTCTAATTGGTGGAATCGTACTGCAGTGTTCAAGGAGTCACCTAGAGATAAGTGACATTTTCCTTTGATGGAAATTTTACTGCAAAACAGACAACCGAGTTTCTTCTGGGGTTAGTCCTAAAATGCTCCTCACATGCTAAAGTGGCATGGCGTGGTAGAACAAGACAAACAGTTGTAACTGCCTGTCAACTGAATTTTTCAACCATCTTAAAACTGTGTTAACTAAATACAAATCTGAATCACAGTCAATATACAATATTGATGAGACTGGGGTAGCTACTGTTCATACTTCTAGTAAAGTGATCGCAGAAAAGGGGTCAAAAGAGCTTTCCAAAGTCACATCTGGATAAAGGGGCACCCTGGCAACTGTGTGCTGTGCCATTTCAGCTATTGGAGCTGCAATACCTCAATTTTTTGTCTTTCTGAGAGTTCAAGTTACTGACAATGACAAAAGGTGTACCAGTACCTACTGGTTCAAAAGCTGTTGATCACCCTACTCATCCAGAGAAGAGAAAATTTTGAATTGTACTAAATTTTTTTTTTTTTAATTTGTTAAATGCTCTAAAGATGTCCCAGTTCTTGTTATTCTAGATAATCATGATACACTACTGGGAATCCAAAAGTGTAAAGACAGCGGTATTATTCTACTTACCATACCACGGCACACAAACCACAAGCTTCAACCTTTGGATCACAGAGTGTATGGTCCTTTCAAAACATACTACAACCTTTGGATCACAGAGTGTATGGTCCTTTCAAAACATACTTCAACCAAGTTTCAGGCGATTTCATGGTTAATAATCTGGGTCAGCCAAGCAAAACTCAAGATATTTCTGAACTGATAGATTAAGTTTCCCACAGGTGCTTACATTGCAAAATATATCAAAGGGATTTTCTAAACAGGAATGTATCCATTTAATCCTGATGTGTTTTCAGACTCAGATTTTTTGGGGAGTTACATTACTGACAAGCCAACACCTGATGAATTTGTGATGGTGCTCCTAGGTCCAATGAGTTATGTCAGCCTTCTACATCTCCAGCAAGTGCAAATGACATATGTTGTCAGCCCTGAAATAGTTTGGTCATTCCTGAAAGCAGGACCAAGAAAAACCACAACAAATGGAGGTCAAAGACCTGTAAAACCTTGTATTCTAACAGAAACACAAGTAAATAATGAAATACAGGAAGAATTCAAAAAGAAATAAGAAAATAAGCAAATGTGAATGGACATTAAAAAACGTGTGTCCAAAAAACTTATCAATTCAATGCAAAGTACAATAACGACAGCGATGAGATGACAGAGATGGATTCCGACTACAGTGATCCTGACAATGATCTAGAAGATTTTGAAGATCTATGCCTAGATTATGATTATAGTTTAGGGGACTTTGTTCTGGTAGAGTTTTGTGGTAAACAGTCAGTAGCTCATTATGCCGGATGAATAGCTGCGGAAGTAATTATAGAAGAATATGAGATAATTTTCTTATTTGGGGAAGATTATGGACAATTTTGCTATCCTGATAAAGAAGATAGACCTATCGTTACAAAAGAGGACATTGTCACAAAATTGCCCATTGTCACAAAATTGCCTTCTTTATCTAGTGGGGGAACTGAAAGAGTGGCACTGAAAATTGATTTTGATTTTTCCAACTCTGTCAATGTAAATTAAAAATAAACCAATAGCTTCATATCAATTATATGGGTGTTCTTAACCTCCCTAATTGAGATCACAAGCAATTTTATGCAATTTTAACTATGGGTCAAGCCTCCCATTCAACGAAAATATTGACCAAGGTTGCAGAACCTTTGTATTTGTATTTTTATTTTATTTTTAAAGGTTATTTTTAATAAAATACTTAACGATACAAACAATCTTTGGTCAGTCCAGTCGGTTGCTAGACCAAGAGTCCCATCTACTTTCACAGTGCCAACATAGCTACTACCTACTCCAACAGCAATAACAAAAGCTTATTTTCACATAGGACGCAACATGTTTTGGACTCTTTATAACATTTGCATATTTAAGGCCTACTGTTTATCACAAAAAGACTTTGTTGCCCCAACAACTGAAACGTGTACAAACAATTTAAAAGATATGGATCCAGATTTTTTATTTTTCTTGCAGGATGATCGAGAATGGCCATATATAACCACTTTGTGTGGTCATACATTTACAGAAAGTCTCGAGTTCAAGCATTCTTAAGATCATGTTGGGCAATATGTTATTATTATTATTAGCACCGCTTACTACCCGTTCGGGTTATACGCACTTACGCTAATGTGTAATGGTAGGGTGATTGTGAGATGAAATGAAGGACCTACAGTTTATCTTGTCAGAGGTGAAGGAAGGGTTTGGTAATCAGATAAATCTGTGCCAGGACCGAGGATTGAACCCCGGCCGCCAGCAAAGAAGTCAGACACCTTACCCCTAGACCGCCAGGTCACCACTTGGGCAATATGGCCGAAAGATAAGTTACTTAGGTGAGTGGAACTTTTTATAATATTTTTTCCCTTTCTAATTGAGTTCAGGCCTAAGTGTTTTCATGTTTGAAGAAATGTATGCGTGATTAATATTTTTTTCTATTTTAAGAAAAAAAGACAGTGATGAATAAAGCGTGTAGTCCCCAAAAATATTTTGGTAGGCCTATTCAACCAAGAGACAAATAAGCCCCAAGGAGATGAGATTTGAGCGCTATTCTTTTTTTTCCCCCACAGCAGCTCAGAATGTAAAAACATGCCTCCATCTTGAATTAAATGGAAATTACCATAATTAAATACCAAGGTGAGAAAAAAAAACGGCTTAAGATAAATTGTGTGATAAAATCGATTAATTAAAATTGTACAGCCCCATGTTATAATTTGAAAGCACTGGCCTTAATTATTTTCTTAATAGTTGACAAATGATATTAAAATTAGGTTACAATATCATTGATGGGTAGAACCAATGGTATCTCGGGTGTGTTAGCTGTTAAAATATGCTGATGCACTTGTCTATCAAGTGAATATTTGTCAAGGTTAAGTTGAAAGTATCCTTTAACTAGTCAATTTAGAATATACTGAAAACCTAAGTGAAATGAAATATTCATTTAAACGGACTCATAAAATATAGTTTCCTAAATAATAATAAGGCTAAGCCCAGTAAAGTATATAATCAGAGGTTAAAGTTAAAGTTATGTAGTGTATTTAATGGGTCATATATTTACAATGTGTTATCAATTTATATTAGATCACTTTTCTTATTTTTTTAAAGTCATAAACTTATATCAAACGTCATTATATCTTAGGTCTGCTGTTTCAATTGGGTAATATATCGCATGGATAAATCAAAATGTCACTTGGCCAAAACATATTTACAAACCAATCTTACACAAATTATCAAACTAAAATAATTGTTTGGTCATTTCACGAGTATTGATACACAGTATCTTGCACTATTATATAGGATAATTATTAAAGATAAAACTGAGTAAATTTAAAAAATATAAAATATGTTCTTGTCCAAATAAAGATGGAAATTGTAATTATTTTAAAGTGGTCCCGAGTTATATACTAAAACAAGTGTTCCAAGTAGTACTAAACCATAAGATCGAATTTATAATTGTTTACAACGATTCACCATAAACCTCTATCTGTGAATTGTTCCAATACATGTTCAAATGAAAAATAGGTACAGCCCTGCAAATCAACCCAAACGCCATTACTTGCACCATAAACTCTAACCAGCATACAACTACCTCTAATTTTACTTAATATGTATCCATACCTAATACATTCCGGGCAGAAATCTTGGTTCACTAATGAACTCGAAAACACAATACGTATTTTGACATAAATATTAAACTTAAAAGTCAAGCATTTGATTCATAATCAGATTGCGTATTTGTAGGTGAGCCGGCTTCCAAAGGAGTTAAATGCAAGATGGCCGACGACATCCCGCCACGGAAAACTGGTGGAACGACCATCAAGTACATTTGTTTCACCCCCCTCTAAAGCTCATTGGGAAAAATCTCAATTGTAACCCCCAGATGGCAGTAAAGTATATTATTATTTCAAAAGGATTTTCAATTAACCTATATTAGGCTACATCATTGCCTTAGAATATTTTAATAAATTCGATAGATAGACATAAATAAATTCAACAAAACTAAAACTAGTTTAGTAATATTATTTAGATTTATTTCCCAGAGACAAACCTTTATTTTAATCTAAATAATTGCTGGCTACCAAAATGCTTTATTTTTTGAAAAGGAAATAATATATGCTAATATACATGCACTAAAGACTTGAATACACCAAACAATATTAATAAAATAGGATTGTCTTTTGCTGTTTCTTTTACTACTTTTCCCACTTATATTGGAGGGGAAATAGCACAACTATCTCCTTCAACTAGAAAAGCTTCTTCAATGGGTAATCTTGATCTTGCTTCAATTTTTATCACCAATAAGTTCTTTCTAATAATTTTCATGATTTTTTTTAGCAAGGATTAAATATAATTGATAGTAAGGTCATACCTTCTTGTTTATTATTTTTACTCTTCTCTCTTTATTTCATAATTTTTATATATGTTTTAGTTTTTCTTCTATGATGACGACATGTTTCGGTGATTTTTCACCATCTTAAAGTTTTATTTGTATTAAAGACAACTGGTTTTACTTCATAATATTCCATATAAAACCGTAAAAATTCCCAAACTTTCCAATAGTATAAAGTAAAACCAATCATCTTTAATACTTAATAAACAAGACTAGAAGATGGTGAAAAATCATCGAAATATGTCGTCGTCATAGAAGAAAAACTATAACATTTATAAAATAAGGAGATGGGAATAAAAATAATAAACAAGAATATAACCTTACTTTCAATCAATAAGTGAGTTAAACACATGCATAATAAAAGTGTTTGTAGAGGACAGGCTGTAAAAGTGCAGAAACAAACGTCTATAACAAATTGAAGTACCTAAGCTTGTTTCCATCCGCTATAACCCGAAACACAAAATATATTTTCCAAAAGAATTTTCTCAACATTAGCTCTGGTAATCTTCTTTTGAGCTCCTCTTATAGTCCTTATTTATTTCCTTTCGGAACACTTTGTTGTTGTTTCAGAAAGGAGTGAGGTGGTAATGTACAAAACATTAATCACTTTTATTTTTGGCTTCGTTGAGAGAGAGGAAGAAAGGTGTTCCAGGGTGCAAAATATGGTTTTTAGATAGAACCAGTGAAGTCCTTGAAGCATTATTATTTAGTAAATAAAGTTTCATACATTTGGGTGTTTAAATTTTTTGAAAAAAAAAAAAAAAGAACCGTTTGAAATTGCTCTGAGTGTAGCTTATTATTAAAATTATTGTATGCTTTAAAAATAAATATTAATCATCCATTACATGTAGGGTTGTCAGACATCCCAATTTTCCGGGATTATCTCGTTTTTTCAGACGATAGTCCTGGTGTCCTTAAAGACCACTTCGGGACACACGTTTGTTCCGGTTTTTAACTTTTTTGTTGCGTTCTCTTATACCCCGCAATCTGGGATGTAGAAGGCCTAAGGTAAATTAATGTTGTCAGGCTGGTATGTATAAGTATAGCACAATTCGTTATAGTCCCATCTATGCTATAAGTTTAGTGATTATATTTTCTTTGAATTTGTATGTCATTATTAGAGTGTAAGTGTAAATGCAGTGTTATGTTTGTTTCGTGGTTCTGAAATTTACTTTTATATTAAATTTAATTTACATTATTAAAATTCTAAACATGCCGAAAAGACTGCAAATGAGTGAGGAAAAATCTTATCGCTATTATAAATAAACTTTTAACTTCTCCTTGTCTTTTCTTTTTTGTAATATTTAAAAGGAATCTATTTAATGTGTCTTAAAAAATAAATTAAATTTTGACATATAGGTTTATTAATTTTTGTCCTGGTTTGCCCTAACAAAAATCTGGAAACCCTAATTGTAAGTAATTTTCACCCCAAAAAGCAGTACAAAACATAAACGATGTTAGGATCGAAATACAGTTAAACAGTAAAGTGGTCACTGAACTCTTGCTTTGTAAAAACAAGAAATATACGGGAAACTATTATTATTGTGCACTTACACAGGAATAAAGGCCGGACTGAATTATAAAAATGTTGTGGACAAGCAAGCTGGTCCCGCGAGTCACGAGTTTATGAACTCAGAGCAAATATAAGTTGAAACCACCAAATAATACGTTCATTTTTGGAGTGAGCTTTACCTTACTTGATTCAGTGACTTAAAGATCTATTCGATACCAGCCAGGTGTAATGTAGGTAAATTCCTTGAAAATATTTTCACTCTCTATCTCCAAGCAAAAGCGGATACACTGCCTTTAAGTTCAAGCTATTACTTGTCTCACACATTAGCATATTATGTACATATGCGTTAGAGGATAAACATCTACTCATATATAGGATTGTCAAAGGCACATAGTACTACAATCCCCACCAAACGTTTTCGTGCCACAATTTCAAATATATATACACTGTGGCAAATTAAATATGTTCATATAGGCCTATGGAGCTATTTTCAATTGTAATGTAAGCTCAAAGTTAATTTATACAAAATTTCCAAACGAACCAGATTCAACAGCTATATTCCGTTCACGATAGGTTTTTACCTGGATGACAGTTCGAAAGTCATATGTTTAGGTTTTGGTTTGCCAACACTTGTAAACGATCACAGTACTGTTATAAATGTAATTATCTTTAATTACCTGTTATATATTACATTTAAAATAACGTAAACTTAAGTTTTCTCATACTATTTCATTTTTTTTAAATAATTTATTTTTATCCAACTCGAAACAATATTTTAAACATATTTAAAAGTACTTATTTTTCGATTTGGAACGTAATTGATTATGTTTAATATAGTGCACACATCAATACCTTTTAATACAGGCATCGTATTTACTTGGAATAGAGGAAATTGTTGTAATTTTTTTATATACAATAAATGATTTTATGATTATTTTATCGTATTTTGAAATATTTAACTGAATAAAATATTTTCATCAACTGCGTGTCTGCATCTTTGTAAAAAACTTGTTTACCGTTATGTTCAATCATATGGTTTAGATTCGTTAGTGGCCATTTTGAGGCTATGTTCGTTAGAAGTTTTTGTGAAAGTGGTGTGAATATTTTTTTAAGAGGAATAAAACTATAATTAAACTTTATGTCCGACCTCAAATAAATATATAAATAATATTGGCCAAATTACTGTGCTTAACTATCACATTAATGTATTACCATCTGTTTTCATTACAGTAATCCAAACTGATAGATGTCAGATTTTGGCGTAGTGACATATTAGGGGTTACTTCTAGTAATATTTCGAGCTGTCATCCAGGTAAACTTAGCTCGTGAATGACTTATATGTAAGATTGTTGTAGGCACCTAATACTAATATCCACACCAAGTGTGCTCGTGCCGCAATTTCAAACATACAATTATGGCAGCTTAAATTTTGTGATTTTATGTGGCTAGTGCAATGTGTAAATTAAGTTCAATGTCAATTATCTCACACTTTCCAGAAGAACCAGGTTCACGTCTATGTAGCATTGTTCTTGGCACCTAGGCGATTTTAGCGGATTATTTTAATGTGAAATGTAAGTTCAAAATCAATTAGCTCAAAATTTCCAAAATAACCAGGTTCTACAACTATGTAGGGTTGTTGTAGGAATCTATTACTACAATCCCCACCAAGTGTTCACATGCCTTATATTCAAATATAGAAACTGTGGTACCTTAAACCAGGTGACTTTATGGGGTTAGTTTCATGTTTGATGTAAATTCAAAGTCAATTATCTCCAAATTTCCAAAAGAACCAGATTACAAAGCTATGTAGGATTATTATAGGCACCTGGTACTACAATCCCCACCAAATGTGCTCGTGCCGTAATTTCAAATATAGATATTGGGGCACCTTACACTTGGCGATTTTATGTAGCTTGGGGTAATGTGAGATGTAAAATATTCAAAGTTAATTATTTCAACTATCCAGAAGAACCGGGTTCTACAACTATCTAGGTTTGTTTTAGGCACCTAGTACTATTATTCCCATCAAGTGTGCTTGTGCCACAACTTCAAATATAGAAATTGTGTCACCTATAACTTGTAGATTTTAGAGGGTTAGTTTCATGTGTGAGGTAAGTTCAAAGTCAATTATCTCAAAATCTCCAGAAGAACCGGGTTCAAAAACGTGTAGGGTCGTTGTAGGCACCTAATACTACACTCCCCACCAAGTGTGTTCATGCCGAATTTCAAATATAGAAACTGTAGTACCTTAAACTTGATGATTTATTGGGCTAATTTCATGTGTGAGGTATGTATGTTAAAAGTCAATTATGTCAAAGTTTTCAGAAGAACCAGGTTTCACAACTAGGTACGATTGGGACATAGTACTACAATTCTCACCAAAGAAATTGTGACACCTCAATATTAGCGATTTTACAAGGCTATTTTAAAGTTAAATGTAAATTGAGGTTAAGTTAAAAAAATATATTATATTATCCTGAAGAGCCACATTCTTGTGCCGCAGATTAAAATTTTGACCAATTTGTATGATAGTTTATATTAATACATGAATTTTAAACGCATAATTTCTTTTTTATTATTATTATTTTCTTATGGTGGTCTCTATGATGTATTTTAGAACCATACCTTCTCTCTAGCACTTGTATGATTCTTTCCAGAACCATTGTCTCTAGTTTTATTAATTTTTCTTAGGTTGGATAAAAACAGTCATATTGTTTATTGTAAAATGGAGCTTTATTATTATAATTATTATTATTTATTTTTTAAATCCCCGACATCCTAGGCCATCTGCTGGTACTATTTTGTTACAATGTATTAGATGCTTACAGTACACATGAAATTTAGTTATATAGGTACAATTTATTTTTCAAAAGTAAATTTTTACAAGATAAAGTCAGAGTAGTAAAAGATTAGCGGACTGAACTTTTCCATAACCTCATAAACGTTTATTCTGGTGGAAAACAGGATATGCGCACGGTCACAAATGTAGAAATGAAAACCAGATATAACCATAATAAAAATTGCGTAATTAGTAAATGTGATTAAACCAAATATAACCATAATACAATTATGTAAATAATTAATAAATGCGTTTAAAAGACAAATAATCTGATATAACCATAATACAAATTAGTAAATAATTAGCAAAAAAGACTAAACCAAATACAACCATAATAAAAATAAATAAATAATTTATAAATGCGTTTAAAACACATGATTAGTACAAATTATAAAACAACCCTACATAGTCGTCAACATGGATCCTCTGGAAATGTTGAGATATTTGACTTTGAACTTTTATCAGCTAGCCACAAAATGACAAAGTTTAAGGCACCAAAGTTTCTATATTTGAAATTGTGGCACAAGCACACTTGATTGTATAGGTAGTACTAGATACCTACAACAACCCTACATAGTTGTGGAACCTGGATCGTCTGGAAATTTTGAGATATATGAATTTAAACATTTATCAGCTAGCCTCATAAAATCGCCAAGTTTAAGGCGCCACAGTTTCATTATTTGAAATTGCGGCACGAGCACAATTGGTTGTGTAGGTAGTACTAGGTACCTACAACAACCCTACAAAGTCGTGGAACCTGGATCCTCTGGAAATTTTGAGATAT